>CAUYRH010043066.1:0-43917 GCA_963574655.1 Perodicticus potto | reverse complement strand
AGTCAAACTCTTCATTACTAATGTTGTTCATGGTTTCTTGATGTTTCTTTGAAAAACTAAGAGACAGAATTTAAAGAAATACTTCCAGCTTCTCACAAAGGCAATTCTCCAGGAATTCTGAATCCCACTGCGTGTGTCCTCCAAACGACAGTGGAAATGTTCTTAGAGCATCCAGGTGCCCCAGGCCAGCCCCATGGAGAAGCCAGAAAGCCGGAGCCGCAAGAGCACTCGGCCACCCCTGCTGCACCCTGCAGCATCCTGCAGCGCCTGGCTCCCGCCTGCAGGAGATACCCGAGGTGGTGCCGGAGGCCAGGGCGGTGACTTCAGGGACTGACCTCCACATTTTCAATGTCAATAGAAAATGAGTTCTGGAAAAGCTGAATGTCCTGTTCATGGAGATGAAGCTCTTTAAATCTAAATTGGAACTCCTTTTGCAACTTTTCCAGTGAATCCACATGTTTTGTTTGGGAATGCAACCAATGGTTTTGCCGCTAACAGATTTTGCGGCTGGGATGAGTCCGCTGCTAAACAGGGCAGGCAGCAGAGGCAAAAACACCCAGCGGGCCGGATAAATGTCCTCAGCAGGCCGCATGTGGCCTGCGGGCCATAGTTTGAGGACCCCTGATTTAGAGTATATTTCATGGACTTCCTTAGCTTTGGGAAGGTGTGTTCTGTATGTTAAGCCCATGTGCTGTAGGGATTTAAGTCCTTCATATCTGTGTTTAGTTTCTGTGTAGAGTATGTGTCCAGTTCAGTCAGAATGGTGTTAAAATCCCCATCTCTTATGGTGTTATAGGATATCATATTGCTCAGACCAATCAAGGTCTGTTTCATAAACCTAGAAGCATTTAAATTGTGTACCTGTCCTCTTATTGTATTGTTCTCTTGGCCAGAATGAAGTGACTGTCTTTGTCTTTCTTAACTTTAGTTGGTTTAAATCCACTTGTATGTAAAAATAAGATTGCGAGCCCTCCTTTCTTCTGATTTCCATTTGCCTGAAATCTTGGTTTCCTACCTTTACCCTGAATCTTGTTTTGTCCCTCAATGTTAGATGTGTTTGCTGGAGACAGCAGATGGATGGCTTGTGCTTTTTTATACAATCAGCCAGCCCTATCTGAGAATTGGTAAGTGTGGTGGAGTTGTATTCATCTTTTTTTGTGAATGTCCATTGCTTAATTTTATTTTTTGAGCCATTGTGGAAGCTAGCTAGGTTTTGTTTCTTTATTTCTGGGTGTTTACTTTGCTGAATATTGTGATGTTCAGTGTGGAGAATAGGTGTATGTATTTCCTATAGAGCTGACCGTCTTGTGATGAATTTCCTCATTGTTTATATATTAATAAAAGATTTGATTTCTCCATTGATACTGAAACTTATTTTGTAGGGTACAGAATTTTGGCATTCAAATTGTTTTATTTTATAAAATTGTTTTGTTTTAAAGGTGGATGATCATTGTCTTCTGTTTTGGAAAATTTCGTTTGTTTGTTTGTTTGCAGTTTTTGGCCAGGGCTGGGTTTGAACCCGCCACCTCTAGCATATGGGGCTGGCGCCCTACTCACTGAGCCACAGGCACCGCCCCAAAAGGTAGTTTTTTATTTTTTTGTTGCAATTCGCCGGGGCTGGGTTTGAACCCGCCACCCTTGGTATATGGGGCCGGCACCTTAATGACTGAGCCACAGGCACCGCCCTGTTTTGGAAAATTTCAACTGAAAAGTCCTCTGTCACCATAATGGATCTGCCCCTCTATGTCAATTGGTGCTTACTCCTTTCTGTTTGCAGAATTTTCTCTTTCATCTTGGACTTTGGACAGTTTTATTACAATGTGTCTTGGAGATACTCTATTTGTGTTAAGATAACTCAGTGTTTGTTGCTCCTCTAAAAGAAGTGTTTCAGAATCTTTTGTGAAACTTAGGAAAGTTTCATTTATGATATCCTCCAGGCTTCCATTCCTTTGTGATGTTTTTCTTGCCCTTCAGGGATCCTTATAATTAGTACGTTTGAACCCTTAGTGAAGTCCCATAGTTCTCTGAGTGATTGCTCTGTTTCCTCTGTCTTCTGTTCTGCCAGTGTAATTACCTGGTTTAGCTCAAGAGCTTTATTCTTTACCTCTGATATTCTTTTTCTCTGATATAATATGTTGTTGATCTTTCTACTGCATCTCTAAGTTTCCTGATTGATGCCTTCAATTTAAGGTCCACTATATCTTTTCTATATTCTTCATATTGTTCATCCATTTTTTGGTTCTGTTTTTCTACCTTATGAATTCTTTGTTTTTGCCAATTTTAAATTTCCTTTCTGTTATTCCATTAATTCTTTATAGGTGGAATCCTCTGTGGTAGCTACCTCATGAACCCTTGGAGGGGAGTGCTTTATTTTGGTTTTTCATGTTGCTAGAATTTTTCTGTTGGTTCTTCCTCTTATGTGTTTTCTCCTTGTTCATTTCCTTGTCACTACCTCCTTTATTTTAAATTACTTTGTCTCAGAGGGTAGGTATTGAAGTGGCCTTTTGGTATAAGGACAAAAGGAACATAAGGGTAAAGAATGAGAAGAGAGGGAAAAAAAGAAATTGATAGGAAAAATGGGGACAAAAAAAAAGAATTCAAAGAAAGTAGAGAAGGTGGATAAAAGAGAGAAAGAGTGACAGGAAAAGTAGTGGTGTTCAGCAGAGTGCTTTGACCACACCCATATCTCTAGGACTTTAGGGGATTGGGCTGGTTGTGTCCCTCAAAGTCAAAGCTTCTTACCAATCTGGCAAAAAGCAAGATCCCATCTATTCCAAATAGAAAAAAATCACCAGGCTCCGTGCCTGTAGCTTAGGGGCTAGGGTGCCAGCCACATACACTGGAGCTGGCAGGTTCAAATCCAGCCTGGGCCTGCCAAACAACAATGACAACTACAACCAAAAAATAGCCAGGCATTGTGGTGGGCACCTGTAGTCCTAGTTTCTTTGGAGGTTGAGGCAAGAGAATCGCTTAAGCCTAAGAGTTTGAGATTGCTGTGAGATGTGATGCCATGGCACTCTACCCAGGGTGACAGCTTGAGACTCTGTCTCAAAAAAAAAAGAAAAAAAGAAAAAAAAATCACAAGTATGTCATGGTAGGGATCTTCCAAAAGGTAAAGCTAGAAGATCTAGAGCCCTAGATCAGCGGTTCTCAACACATGGGAACCATTAAAGGGCCGCGGCATTAGGAAGGTTGAGAACCACTGCTGTAGATCATGATCTTGTGGCCTCCTTGAGCCAGACCAAAGCAATGATCCTCCCCCACCCTCATAGAAAATATAAAATCAATAAAAATAAAGAAAATTAAAAATACAATTATATAAGGTAAAGGGGAAAAAATTGGATATCTTAGCTGTTTCATGAGAAATTTATAAGGGAACATTGGGAAGAGTAGAAAAATCTCTACCACAAGAGAGAAAAAAGAAAGAATAAAAGGGACTAAAAAGTAGAAAAAATGGAGGAGCCCTTGCTATTGAAAAAAGTAAAAATGAAAAAATGAAAATATAACTGAAACCAAAAACATCCACCACCACCACAACAAAAAAAGCTTAGGAGCGAATTGAGAGAAGGACCAAAAGATCAAAGATACATATGTATATAAATATATACATTGCAATATATTGCCTGGACACCAGATGGCAATGTGGTGTTAGGAGACAAAACAAATATGGAAGTTTTGCTGTATCTTACTGAGGCCAGAAGCCACTCTCTGGTTTCAGAGGATATCCTGTCCTTTCTTCCTGACTTATTTATCCTCAATCAGGGCCTGCTTGTTTCATCAACACTCAGTCCCTATGGAATTGGGCTCCTGAAGCTGTTTGCAGATTTCTTAGAAGGCATGTCAAATAGTGCCCCCTGAAAACAAAGTGGCCTTTGTAGGGGTGTGGGGGCTACTTACCTCACCCCAGGATGGTTGCCTGAGCTCAGCAGGCCATTAGAGCTGACCATCCAATAGGACCCTGCAGACCTTTCCCTCTGCACAACCTTCCCACAATGGTGGCATCTTGCTAGTAGCCAAGCTGATGGGAAATCATTCTACCACTGTTGGGTGCTGTTTGAGTCCACTCACATTTTTAAGCCTTTGTAGGTAGCTCTAGTGAGCAGTTCAGTCCAAAGTCAAAAAACTGTGGGATAGCCGTTTCCTATCCTAGTCCTCCGTGGGAGGGCTGGCCATCTGGCCCTGCCTGTACCCAGATACTTGCCTTGTGTGCTGGTTTTCATCAGCACAAAACCTCTTCTTTGGCTCCTGGAGTCCCCCACTGCTTCACTGTGCCCCCAGAGTGATGTCCGTGGATAGGTTTCCCCAGCCAGAGGTGGCTGGAGTTCTCTTTCTCTTGTCTTGCTGCAAGTGGCTAGTAAGGCGAGGTCTCTAGTCTGTCATCTGCTCCACCTGTTATGGACAGGTATTTAAATTATTATTTTGCCTAAATTACAGAAAATGTAATTATAGAAAATTTGGAAAATGTAAAAGGAGACAGAAAATAGAAAAAACATTTATAATGTAATCACGCAGAGTGAACACCATGCGATTACTATTTTTTTTTTAAAAACAGTCTCACTCTGTCACCCTGGGTAGCATCCCATGGCATCATCATAACTCATAGCAACCTCAGACTCTTGTGCTGAAGTGATCTTCTTGCCTCACCCTCCTGTATATGGGACTATGGTGTGTGACCTTGCATCTAGCTAGTTTGTCCATTTTTGTAGTTGTGATGGAGTGTTGCTCTAGCTCAAGCTGGTCTCTAACTCTTGAGCTCAAGCACTCCACCTGCCTCAGCCTTCAGAATGTTAGGATTATAGGTGCGAGCCATGTGCCTTACCACCAGTTACCTTTTTTTTTTTTTTTTTGAGACGGAGTCTCACTATGTTGCTCTTGGTAGAGTGCTGTGGTGTCACAGCTCACAGCAACCTCAAACTCTTGGGCTTAAGTGATTCTCTTACCTCAGCCTCCCAAGTAGCTGGGACTACAGGTGCCCACCACAATGCTTGCTATTTTTTTTTTTTTTTTTTTTGCAGTTGTCTTTGTGTAGCTGCCTGGGCTGGGTGTGAACCTGCTAGCCTCTGTGCATGTGGCCAGCGCCATGACCACTGTGCTACTGGCACCAAGCCCCAATTACTTTTTGATATTTCTATGTCTGGATTTATAAATGTTCATTTTCAAACAAGGGAACATAATTTTGTAACTTAATTTTTTCATTTAGAGATTATGATTTCATTGTAGTTATTGATCACTTAGTTTATTCCTGAGCATTTTATTTATTTCTGATATTATGAACAGAATATTAAATTGTTATAACTGTAATTTGCACATATATTCTATTTACTTGTAGGAAATTTTTATGTAAAATATTGTAATTCATGTACTTAATTCTTACATTTTTTTCTAATTTTTTAGTTGATTAATTTTAGTTTTTTTTTTTTTTTTTTTTAGTTTTAGCTTTTTTGATGTTCAATTGTACCATTTACATATAAAGATAATTTCAGCCAGGCAAGATGACTTACACCTGTAATCCTAGTACTCTGTGAGGTCAAGGTAGGTGGATTGCTTGAGCTTAGCAGTTTTAGACCAGACCAAGGAAGAGTGAGACTGTGTCTCTACTAAAAAATAGAAAAATTAGCTGGGCATTGTGGCACATGCATGTAGTCCTAGCGACTAGGAAGGCTGCAGCAAGAGGATTGCTTGAGGTCAGTGGTTTAAGGTTGCTGTAAATTATGACACCATGGCACTGTAGCCTGGGGCAACAGAGTGAGACTCTGTCTCAAAAAAAAAAAAAAAGTAATTTAGCCTCTTCTTTCAAATATTAAGGTCATTCTTTACTCTGTGAACTAATGGAATTTACTAGCAGTTACTATGTATCATTAAATGAGCAGGAAGATTTAGCCCTTTCATTTTTTGTTTATTTTAAGTGAGTTAGGTCTCACTGTGTTACCCAGGCTGGAGTTAAGTGACTGTTCTCAGGTGCGATCATCATAGCATACTATAGCATCAAAACTCCTGGTCTCTAACAGTCCTTCTGCATCAGCTTTCTGAGTAGCTAGGATAGCAGGTGCATGAGGCCACAACCAGCTTTTGCTTCGTTATTGACTTTTCTCCTTTCATTCTGTCTTCTTTCTTGCCCAAGATACTCCTTTCTATCCAGACTATTCCAATAACCTCATCTCCCCTGTTCTCCATTGCTCTCTTCCAATCCTTTCTTTGCTGAAGCCATTAATTAATCAACTGCTGAAGCCAGTTGTCATATTTTTGAGCAATGCCAGGAATTGCTTTATATTCTCTAAGGTTATTCTTCACAATCTTGAAAAGTTCTTGGTTTCAATCTTCAGAAAAGAAAAGCTTTTTTGTTTAACTTTCTTACAGTTATGTAGTTAACAAATGTCAGTGTAAGTCTACCCATCTTTCTGTCTTGAAAGTCCATGTTCTTAACTTTAGAAGAAAAACTTTTTTTACACAAGGTTTATTCTTACTTTGTATGTTTTTAATATGGCTTTTTTTTTTTTTTCTGAGTTACAAGGATGGTCTTAGTTACAGGAACTTTCTTAGCTAATTCTTTTGTTCATTTATCCATACCCTTCCCCACTCAGTTTTGGATTTTTTTTTTGTTCTTTACTTCACTGGCTGTTTTTTTTCTTTTATTCAGCTTGCTAGTCAGTGCTTCACTTAAAGTTCTTAATGCATGAATTCTTTTTTTAATCTGATGTGAAATAGTAAGCAAGAGCACTAGGGGTCAAACTTCTGTTTAAGTTAGAACACGAACATATGAAATGAAAAGCTGATTACAAACTCTGGTTATTAATTTTGTTATACATAAATTCTAACTAGTTTAACAGATATAAAGGGGTTTAACACTTAAGGTAACAGTTCAGTAGTTCAGTCTGAAATATTTTATGGTATGATGTTAACTTTGTATCTAATATTCTAAAAGCAGAAATAAATGGATTAGTGTTCTATGAATGAAAGATAAAAACTATGCTGGTAATTGAAAAACCAATTGCCTCATTACAGTTTAGAATGTCAAGCTGTTTTGTAGTCCTAAATAGCCTTAGTGGTCAATGTAAGTGGTTCAGCTACTTTCTTTGAGCTTTGTTTTCTTCATGTGTAAAATTGGAGTAATATACATATACTTTAGTATGTTGTCAAGGTCAAATGAGACTGAAAGTGTTTTGAACAGTAATTGAAGTACATAGATATAGGTGACCTTCTACAGTGGCATCTTCCTCAGTATCTTATTAGCTCATTCTTCTAAAGCTCTTAGTCACAGGAACAAAGTCTAATTTTTGTTCTTGTTTCAGATTGCAAGTGGACCCCTGAGTCAGCAGGACCTGGAATCCCTGATGAGAGGGCTTATCTACACAGACTCAGATCTTGTCATCTCCCCAATTATTGACAACCCAAAGGTCTGGAAAGATACCATAACCACTGAGTTTTAGACTCTTTTGTGGTCTTAAATCTGCATGACATTTTCATTCAGAATATTCCTTGCCTTATTTTCTTTCCTGTTCCTCTTGTTGTCTGCTTCTCTATAGTATTTCATTTGTGCCACATGTCTACATTTCCAACTTCTACCTGTCTGCAACCCTCTTCTTTTCCTTCATTTCCATTTCCCTGGAGTGCTGAGTTTTCTCCCCACTGTTCTTAACCTGTCAGCTCTGCCTCTCCTATGGAGTTCTCCATGTGTTGAGGAGTGGCTGCCGTCTTTGCTACCTCAGGCATTAGCTCTCAGTCCCTTCATTTCTCCACTTGTACTTATGCAATTCACTCCAGATATTTTAGTGCTGATGTATCATAAAGGCAGATGTGAGGGGGCCACTGCTCACTGGGCTGGGGTCGGCAGGCCACACAGAAACCCTACCTTTTCATAGGTTGTTAGAGCTGCAGGGCAGGCAATGGGGAGATTCCGTGGGGCTGGGGAGCCCTGCTTCACAATGCACTTCCAACCTAGTGTGAGTTTTGGATTGTAATACTGCATTACTAGGGGATGATGAGTACTCTTCTATAAAGAAAATTAATTTCTCAGTCTTTCTATTTTCTCTTGATTTCCCTCCCTCAACAAATTCTACCACCTATTTCCTGCTTTCAAAAATGGCTTTCTATATTGCCTCATGACCATTTCCTCTTATCTCATTGGGGAACATTATTGTGGTTTATACCAAATGAGTTCTTGGATTTGTGTTTATTAGATAGACAACATTTCATAAGGATTATTTAGCTCTTTTTTCATAACAGCTAGTTCTTGTAAGTTTAATATCTGGCAGAGTAACTGCATTATGCTAAGTTTGTTGGGTTAATGGGGCATGTTCTTTTTCTTTTTTTTTTTTTTTTTTAGACAGAGTCACTCTGTCATCCTTGGTAAAGTGCTGTGGCATCACAGCTCACAGCAACCTCAAACTCTTGGGTTTAAGTGATTTTCTTGCCTCAGCCTCCCAAGTAGCTGGGACTACAGGCACCTGCCACAATGCCTGGATATTTTTTGTTGCAGTTGTCACTGTTGTTTTAGCAGGCCTGGGCTGGGTTCAAACCTGCCAACTTTGGTGTATGTGGCTGGCGCCGTAACCACTGTGCTACGGGTGCTGAGCCGGGTAATGGGGCATTTTAATAGTGGTCTTTCTAGAAAAATTTGTGATAACTTGACTCTGTTCCATATTTCTTTAGTTCCTCTTATACTTGGTAGTTTCTGGGGAACCTTAGTAGAAATTTTTGCTTATGTTTAGCTTTCTTTTTAAAACTCTTTTTTATTTTTATTTATTTATTTATTTATTTATTTATTTATTTATTTTTTGCAGTTTTTGGCCGGGACTGAGTTTGAACCAGCCACCTCCGGCATATGGGGCCGGCGCCCTACTCCTTTGAGCCACAGGCGCCACCCTATGTTTAACTTTTTATTTAAACTACATTTAGACTTAGAGAAAAGGTTTAGAAATAGTAGAGAGTTCCCGTATACCTTTTACCTCGCCGTTTTGAATGTTAGCATCTTACAGGACCAAGGTATAGTTAGCAAAACCCAGGAAATAACATGGTTGCAGTGCTATTAGCTAAATTACCAAATTTATTTGAATTTATCAGTTGTGCCACTAATGTTCTTTTTTTGTCCAGTGTCCCACCTTACAGTTAGACCTGTTTCGTCTCCCAGTCTGTCTTTGTCTTTCATGCCCTTGTCAGGATTTTTCAATCCTTGTTCCTGTTTCATGACTATGAGACTTGGGAGAGTAACTCACCAGGTATCTTGTAGCGTGTCCCTCAATTTGGGTTCATCTGAGGGTGTCTCATGATTAAAATGAGATTCTGAATTTTGGTTATGAAATTAGAGTGGGAGCATGCATTTTTAGCAAAAGTGCTGCAGTAAATACAGTAATACTGGTACTTATTATACTAGTAAAGGTTTTTAAAATGTTATATATGGAGGTTTGTGAAGTTGGACAAAAAAATGATAGTTGAAGGTTAATTTCATCTTCTGCCTCCTACACAAACACTGTTGTAATCGCATCAAACCTAAAATGCTTGTTGTAGTCTCTATTGTTTTAAAGAAATTTCTTCCTGTGAAAGGTTTTGTCTCTAATTATGTCCTTCCTATTTTGATTTGTTAAATTTCTTTTTGTTTCACAGCTGTTTGTCTCATCTTTCCAAATAGAGTATCAGCTCTCTAATAATAGGATTATGTCTTATACACGTGTGTCTCTGTATTCCCCTTAGCTTTTAGCACAGCACCTCACCCTGGCAGGCACACCATAAATATTTATTGAATGACTAAATTTCTAACCTAGAGATAAATTTGCTAAAGTGTTTGCCAAGATAGGTTGAATTTTTTTCTATAAAAAGTAATAATAAAGGTTAGTTTTATTGCAGGTATCAATTAAAATACTTAAAAATAATTTATATGTTTTAATCTAAAAGGATATATTGACTACTTCTTTTTGGTAACAAATTTTACAGCATTCTTTTTTGTCCTCATTGACTTATAATCTGATATAGGTGACAAAAGCAGGAGACAGGTATCTGTCTCAAAAGGCATCTCAATCTTTTTTTTATTTTCCTAACCATAGATAACGAAACAACTGCCAAATAAATTTGATCCAAAATTACTGCATTTACCAGCACATTCAGGTAGGATCATATATGGCTTATCAGACTTGTAGACCTGTATACAGATACAAATAGGAAATTTATTTGCAAATGAAATATTATGCATAATTTCCTGTTTTCTTGCCAATTGGCTATATCCTTAGGATAGTGATATGCAAATTATAAGCAATCTATAATTGTTTGTGTCTGCCTTGTGTTCTGGTGGGTGGGGATGGTTTTGTAGAGCTGGGCATGTTTTCTGTAGACGGTGGGGAGGAGGCTCCTCCTGCCCTTCCCCCTGTAGACCATTATAATTTCCACCGTTTATGGTGCTATTGTGGGTGCACAGGGTTGGAGACCACAGTGAAGAGTTGGGATTCTACCCGAGGGACCAGGGCAGTAGAGAATCGGGCTAGGTAGTTCACGTCTGTGGGGATGGTGTGGAAATGGAGATACTGAAAGTATGATTGTTACGTTTCTGTTCAACCTAATGAAAGTCTTAGGCTGAACATCAGAAATTTTTACCATAAATTGATTCGTTTTTTTTGATAATTCATATATTAAGCCATTATACAAGATTTGGAGAAAATTCTTTATCATGGCTGGAGTAGAATCTGTGATTTGAAGTAAACTGTAAATTTATTCAAATTTAAATAAACGAGTAATGGTTATGTTAGTCAATTTAATTACTGATAAAATGAAGAAACCACATAGAAGGATGTTTTTGAAAGATGAGAGTGATGCAAAACGTTATTAATGGTGCTTTCAGTGCCAAAGAGAACCATTATTTAAGAACACCTAGAAAATTATTATCTGGAAATAGTATTTTTTTCCTGTTTTTGAGCTGTTTAGGAAATTATATTTATAATTTATTTAAATATAAAGATTGGCTAAATGTGTTAATTTTAGATGGCATCTCACTTCCTAATCTTTGCCTTTTGTTTAGCGATTTGGAGGTAGGAATTCCAGGTGATTTAGGCTTTGATGTTAACCCCATTATTTTTAACAGTAGTTTCACTGAGATTTTTTAACAACTGTAGAAATTTGTGACTTTTTCTGTATTTTAGGGCTGGGTTGATTTATTAATGCAAAGACTGTCTTGTTTTCCTCACCTACAGTTTTATTCAACTTCATATTTTGTGGTTATTGAACGATTCTCCGTTAGGCATCTGTTTTCTTTTTTTGAGCATAGTTTTTCATTGAAGTAGTTAAAAAGGCCTCTGTTGGTAGAAACAGAGATGAGGGATATAGAAAGACAAAAGTAGTGTCATTTTTGAGAACTTCTGGTTGTGACAGTGCAGCGGTACTGTCTTTTTTGCATCATATACACTTTAATTATTTTATTTCCTGTGCAGTGGATAAGTTGTTGTTTCTGAAAGATCAAGATTGGAATGACTTTTTGCAACAAGTGTGCTCTCAGATCGACTCCACCGAGAAGAGTACTGGAGCCTCCCGAGCCAAGCTGAATCTCCTTTGCTATTTATGTGTGGTGGCTGGTCACCGGGAGGTGGCCACCAAGCTCCTTCATTCCCCGCTGGTAGGTCTCTGTGATGTGCTTAACTTTTGTGTTTCTGTAGCGGTTAATAAAAGTGCTAAAATACTAATTTGACTTGATTGTAATGAAAAAAGTGATTTATCAAGATTATAGGCTCATGATAATTATCCTGTGTTTAATTCTTAGGTCTAAAAGCACTCGAGTAGATGGTGGCTTTGAATATTTTTTTGGTAATAGTCAGCTTCCATGTTATATTAACTTGTAATAATCGTAAAATCTTTTTTGTATCTGAAACCATAAGACACACGTCATTAGTGGTTGAGGTAAGCTGCCCGTGTGAAATAGGGGGCTACTTTTTATTGCAGTTTTCAATCTGGTAAGGTGTAAGGTTTCTGATGTCACATTGAAGTGAGACATTGAGTCTGTAAGATTTTTTTTTTTATCTCTTTCTTGGAAATATTACTTCTTGGAGTGTCTTGGTTTATTGGGAAACTTATAGGAATGTGGCTGAGCTTTTGCAGTCATCAGAAAGGAATGACTTGGAGTTTTGGTTTAGAAATTTTTTTTTTTTATTAAATCATAACTTTGTACATTGATGCATTTATGGGGTTCAGTGTACTGCTCTGTGTACAATGTGAAATGCTTACATTGAACTAAGTAACACATTCATCACAATTATACTCATTTCTTAATAGTTTTGAAATGTACTATTGCATCTTGCACATTAGGTGAGGTCCCCCTGAATGCCCTCCTTCCTCCTACCTCCTCCCCCTCCAAACTCCTCCCGCTCCTCTCTCTACTCTTCCCTTCTACTTTCTGGACTATAGTTATGTTTGGCCATTCATACGAGTGTGCAGGTGATCATATATTGATTTCATAGTAGTATTGAGTAATTTTTTTCCCCAATTCTTGAGATACTTTACTAAGAAGAATATGTTCCAGCTCCATCCAGGTAAACATAAAAGATGTGAAGTCTCCTTTTTTTTATGGTTGCATAATATTCCGTGGTGTCCATATATCATGATTTGTTAATCCATTCATGAGTTGATTGGCACATGGGCTGTTTACATGTCTTGGCAATTATGAATTGGGTTGCAAGAAACATTCTGGTGCAAATGTCTATGTTGTAAAATCCATTCATGGTTTGATTGGCACTTGGGCTGTTTCCATGTCTTGGCAAGTATGAATTGGGTTACAATAAACATTCTGGTGCAAATGTCTTTGTTGTAAAATAATTTGTGATCATGTGGGTATATACCTAGTAGAGGAATTGCAGGATCGAACTGTAGGTCTACTTTTAGTTCCTTGAGTGTTTTCCAAACTTCTTTCGAAAAGGGTCGTATTAGCTCGCATTTACCAGCAGTGTAGAAGTATTCCCTTCTCTCTGCATCCATGCCAACATCTTAAGTTTTGGGATTTTGTGATGTGGGCTAATTTTACTGTAGTTAGATGATATCCCAAAGTGTTTTTGATTTGCATTTCTCTGATGATTAAGGATGGTGAGCATTTTTTCATGTGTTTGTAGGCAGAAGTTTTTTTTTTTTTTTTTGAGTGGACCCTGATATGGGGACTGGCTTAAACAAAATTAAGTTAATTTCCTTCCAAGATAGTAATAAGGTTACTTTTTTGGTAGTTAGTTTGTATCTTTTGGGTGGAGGTAGATATGTAGGGCAGCAGTCCCCAGTATTTTTGACACCAGGGACCAGTTTCACGGAGGATAATTTTTCCATGGATCAGAGTTGAGGGGTGTGGTTTCAGGATGATCCAGGTACATTACATTTATTGTGCAGTTTATTTCTATTGTTATTAAGCTGTAATGTATAATGAAATAATTATGCAACTCACCATAATGTACACTAGTGGGAACCCTGAGCTTATTTTCCTGCAATTGGACAGTCCCATCCTACATCTGCAGCTGCTCCCCAGTGCTAGCATCACTGCCTCAGCTCCACCTCAGATCATCAGGCATTAGGTTCTCATGAGAAGTGTGCAACCTAGATCCCTCGCATGCTCAGCTTACAGTGGTATTCACATGCCTGTGAGAATCTAATGCCCCCACCCATGTGACCAGAGGCAGAACACAGGCAGGGATGCTGGCGATGGGGAGTGGCTGTTAATAAAGGTGAAGCTTCGCCTGCACACTGCTCACCTGCTGCTGTGCACTCCCTTTTCTAATAGTCTGAGGCCTGGTACTGGTCTGGGACCCAGGACCTCAGATTTAGGGAATATAAAGTGGTAGGAAAAGCTAAAAGTACTGTCCTTAGTTTTTTTTTTTTTTATTTGTATTCTGATGATTTTATATGTTTGTAAAGAATCTCGCTGCACAATTTACATTTCAGTTGTATAAAGATCTGATTTCTTAGCCATCACTTTTTATGTTTTGTGGATTAAATGTACATTTTAATTTTTTTCTAGTTCCAATTGCTAATCCAGCATTTGCGAATAGCTCCAAACTGGGATATGTAAGTAACATTTATACTTTAAAAGTTCTTTATGATTTTATTAAGTAATTATAGCATACATATTTATGAAAAGCATAATCCTAAATAATTATCAGAAATTCTGAAGTATTAATGACTCTGACTCATAGGCAATTTCTATAGGCATCTCAACTATAATGACTATTAATGACTCTGACTTATAGGCAATTTCTATAGGCATCTCAACTATAAATTTAAAAGGAGGATTTAAAAGTAGCCATTATCCTAATGTTATAAACACAGTTTTGGGATTACCTAAGTTACTTTGGGAAACTTAACTGTTAATTTTTTGATTATTGTCTAATAAAATGTTAACTCTTATCTCCATATCTTAATTTAGTTGTATTTCCTAGGAGTTTTCTCTTTGTCATTTGTATCTTTACCTCACATAGCACATAACTTAACAATAGCATATAGACTGTTATTTATAGTCTCAGGCAGTGGTTCTCAACCTGTGGGTTGCAACCCACAGGAACTGTATTAAAGGGCTGTGGCATTAGGAAGGTTGAGAACCACTTGTCTAATGGGATTATGATTTATAAACTCCTGATAGAAGGAAGTGTACTTTTCATGGAAGTAGCATGCCAGGGTGAAAAGCATACTAGATAAAGTGTTGGAATGCTCTGGGGTGTGGTTGCCAATGAGACTTGGCCAGATGATTTTTTTCTTTCTTTTTCTTTTTTTTTAATCAGTTTTTTCAGAGATCTAGCTCTGTTCAGACCAGAGTATGGTGGTACGATCAAGTCCTAATTCTGTCTTGACCTGCTGGGTTTATATGATCCTCCCGCTTTAGCTTCTGGAGTAGCAAGGACTACAGTTGTGTGCTACCATGCCCAGCCTATTTTTCCTTTGTTTTTTTGTGGAAACATGGTCTTGTTCTGTTGCCTTTGTTGATCTCAAACTCCTGACTTTGAGTGATCTTTCTACCTCAGCCTCTAAAATATTGGGATTACAGGCATGAGCCACTGCACCTGGCCCCTTTTTCTGAGTCGGCTTCCTGGGCAGTCTGTGTGGGACAAGGAAAAGGGATAGGTTTAGGGTTCAGACAGATCTGGGTGTGATCGCAGATCTGATCCTTTAGCAAATTGCTTTAACTGTTCTGAGCCTCAGTTGCCTCATCTGTAAAATGGGGGTGGTGTAACTACATACATTTTCGTTAATGATTCAACTTGAACAGTGCCTTGTTCTTAGCGCATGTGTAATATATATCGGAGATGTGGAAGTTGTACTTATTATCAGGCTTGCTCATCTCATATGATTGTTAGGAGAAGCATGTGAAAAAAGGGAGGTGAAAGGATTTTGTGAATTATGGTAGTGGTGTGATAGTAATTCTTCGGTGCTGGCAAAATATGAGGGAAATAATAAGGGCTCACAAAATGCTTTTTTTTGGGTTTTTATTATGCGTCTTCTAATGTTACTCTCTAAAGTAAAATCTGATATTACAAAATAGGATCTGTAGATAATGCATTTAATACTTTGAGAAGATTGATGCTATGCTTATTAAAAATAAAACCAGTGAAATCTTTGCTCTAACATGTTTATGTTAATCCTTAAGCTAGATCCTTGGATGGGGTGCCCCCTGCTGACATTGTAAAACAGACATTCTTACTCATTTCCAAGTACAGTCATCCCAGGTATTCACCTGGGAATGGTTCCAGGACCCCTTAGAGTGTCAAAATACACAGATACTATTTTTTTCAGTTTTTAAAATCGAAGTTTAATTGTAAAACAGTTTTAATTTGAGGAAAACAATAAGTAGAAAAGTAGACAAGTCTTCTGGTATGAGCCGCCTTTTATTCTCTTTCTGCATTGAAATGCTATTTCCGCCGATGAGGCCATCTCTGACCCCTAGGTGATCTTGAGAGCATATGATAAGGTTCCTTAACTTAGCCTGGGGGAAAATCACTGTTAAAATAGATTTATTTATTCCTTGGCTTTGTTCTGTGTATCAAAAATCAGAATTAGAATCTCATCATAAAATTGTATAGTTTTCTCAGTTCCCTGTAATATATATTATACATTTTTAATGGCAGTACTTTGTCTAAGATGTTTATAAGGTATACCTTTTAAGTTGTGAATATGTGATCATTTTGTTTATCCTGTATTGTTTTGGATCCTATTATAAAATTGTAAACAATACTTTGCTGAACATTTTTGTACTTAAATCTTTGTACCTGCTTTCTTTCTCCACTCAGGGCAGATTCATAAAATTAGAACAAATGGATAGAAGGCAATACATATTTTTGTGAGTTCTGATACATCACTAACATGTTCTTCAAAAATATTCTATCAGCATACATTGGCAATGTATTTAAAGTGCTTTTTTTGTTAAAACTTTAAATACTGAGTATTTATCAAACTTTATTTTATTTTAGGGACAGGGTCTTGCTAGACCAGACTAGAATGCAGTGGCCTTATTGTAGCCCTAGGCAGATGTGAACTTGTGAGCTCAAGTGATTCTCCTACCTCAGCCTCCTGAGTAGCTGGGGCTATAGTCCTGTACCATTACATTCAGTTATTGATAATTAAAAACATTCTATTCTTTGTAGAGATAGGAGTCTTGCTATGGTATCCAACCTGGTCTTGAAATTCTGGCCTCAAGCAACCCTCCCATCTCAGGCTCCCAGAGTGCCACGATTATGGGCATGAACCACCATGTCCAGTCTATCAAATTTTAAATCCTTCCTTGCAATGAACTTTATGTGGTATAATTCACATAAAATAATGGTATAATATTAAAAAAAATTTTATTAGTTACAAATTATGCGTAGCATAAAGTTTAACATTTTAGCCATTTTTAAGTGTACGAAGACATTATAAGTACTTTTACATTATCGTGCAACTGTCTACTATCCATTTCCACAACTTTTTCATTATTTCAAACAAGTTATTTAGACATTAAACAGTAATGTCCCTCCTCCCAAGGCCTGGAAACACATATCCTACTTTCTATCTCTATGAATTTGCTTATCGTGTGCACCCCATACACAAATGAGTAGAATCATATAATATTTGTCTTTTGTGTCTGGTTTACTTCACTTACATTAATGTTTAAAAGATTCATCAATGTTACAGCATGTGCCAGAATTTCTTTAAGGCTGAATAATAGTCCATAATATATACATTTACCATGTTTGTCTGTCTTTTCCTCTTTTCATGAACACTTGGGTTATTTCTGCTTTTGGTGTTTTTTGTTTCTTCTTTGTTATTGGACAATAGTATCCTAATGGGTATGTAGTGGTATCTCATCATTTTGATTGCATCTCCTTTATGACTAATGATGAACATTTTTTCATCTGAATTTGGCGATTTGTGTATCTTCTTGGAGAAATGTCTGTTCAAGTTTTTTGCTTATTTCTGAATCAGGTTGTTTTATGTTGTTGAGTTCTTTATATGTTATAGATATTAATCCCTTATCAGAGACCTAATTTGCAAATATTTTTTCTCATTTTGTGGGTGGCCTTTTTACTCTGTTATGGTGTCCTTTGATGCATTGTAGTTTTTAGTTTTGATTGAGCTCCAATACATCTATTTTTTTCTTTTATTGCCTGTCCTCCTGATGTCATATCCAAAAAAATCATTGCAAAATCTAATGTCATAATTTTTTCCCTTTATCTTTTCTTCTAAGAGTTAAATAGTTTTGGCTTTTATGTTTAGGTCTCTGATTCATTTTGTATTACTATTTGCATATAATGTAAAGTAAGGGTCCGACTTCATTTCTTTGCATGTGCATATCCTATTTTACCTATATCATTTGTTGAAAAGACTATTTCCCCCCCTTGAATGGTCTTGGTACTTTTGTTGGGAATCATTTGCCATGTATTTCAGGGTTTATTTCTATGTTCTATTTCATTGGTTTGTATGTTTGGTTTTATGCCAGTACCATAAAGCTTGGTTACTGTACCTTTACAGTAAGTTTTGATTGGGAAGTATGAGACATCGAACTTTCTTCTTTTTCAAGATTGCTTAGCTATTCAGGATATGAATTTTAGGAAGGATTTTTCTATTTGTTAGTATTTTTTTTTTTAATGCAGTTTTTGACCAGGGCTGGGTTTGAACCCACCACCTCCGGCATGTGGGACTGGTGCCCTACTCGTTGAGGTAGAGTAAATGCTTGTCATTTTCTTTAAGCACAATTTCTCTGTTTCTTTGTTCCAGTTACCTCTTGGTTCATTGGAGTTCATCATTTGGTAGTTTTTTTGTTTGTGTTTTAACTTTCAAGAAGACCTCTTAGTGGCTCCTCCCCCCTATGGCACACTTTGGAGTTTGTGTTCTCTCCCCTGTGCTTACTGGGGCCAACTTCACTTTTTTGTATTATTTGTATTATTATAGGCCTGTGAAATTTTAGTAGAACTAGAATTTTGCTAGAATCTCTTTTACTAATTTGCTTTAGCAGATGCTCTGTTAAATTCTTCATCTCTTCATTAGGTTTTCTATTATTTCTTTCTATTTTATATTTTTCCTGATTCTGAAACTCCTGTAGGATGAGTATGGGAGAGAATAGTCTTCTGGCTCTTCTATTTTTCTTTTGCTTTTTCACTTCTTCTTTTTTATTCAGAGGTAATTCACATGCCATAACATCTCCCCCCCCCCCCTTTTTTTCTGAGACAGAGTCTCACTTTGTTGCCCTGAATAGAGTGCTGTGGTGTTATAGTTCAAAGTAACCTCAGATTCCTGGGCTCAAGCGATTCTCTTGCCTCAGTCTCTCTAGCAGCTGGGACTACAGACGTCTGCCACAATGCCTGGCTATATTGAGAGGCAGGGTCTCACTCTAGCTCAGTCTCAAACTCGTGAGCTCAGGCAATCTACCTGCCTTGGCTTTCCTGAGTGCTGGGATTATAGGCATGAGCCACTGTGCTGACCGAATTCACCTTTTTAAAGTTTACAGTTCAGTGGGTTTTAATATATTCAAAGTTGTACCACTATCACCACTATCCAATTTCAGAACATTTTTATGACCTAATGAAACCCGGTGCCCACTCTTTCTGCTGCTGGCAACTACTAATGTACTTTCTTTCTATTGATTTCCCTATTCTGGATATTTCATATGAGTGGAATCTTGCAGTATGTGGCCTTTTGTGTCTAGCTTAGTTTCATCCATATTGTAAGATGTATTCTTTTTCTAGCTGGATAATATTCTCTTGTACAAATAGACTACATTTTGTTCATTCTTGATGGACATTTGGATTGTTTCCACATTTGGCTATTATGAATAATGCTACCACAAACATTTATCTACAAGGTTCTGTGTGAACATATTTTTATTTCTCTTGGATACATACCTAGTAGTGGAATTGCTAGACGATATGGCTAACTTTGTGTTCAGTGTTTTGAAGAACTGCCAGACTCTGTCTCTCATTTCTCTTTCTTGACTTTGTTTGAGCTCTGTAGCTTGGTATTTGAAAGTTTTTGTTAATTTTCTTGTTGTGATTGGTCCTTTTCCTAGCTGCCTACATTTGGTATATAATAGTTTTTAATTTGAAGAAAAATATGGTAGAACCTCTGTAAGTGGAGCACCCAAGGGACTGCAACAAACTGGTCAACTAGGCCAGGAACTAGGCCTACTGTGCGGATCTGTGCATGTGAAGAGATGTTAAAGGTCTGTCCTTACCTGTGGTATTTAGACTGGGGATTCTTCTATTTGTTCTGTGTCAAATCTCATTTTATCTATGTATGTCATCTGGGATTTCCTTCAAACTTTCTAGACAACTTTCAGCCCTTTTTGTTTCCAATTAGCATTTAAGTGAAAGAACTTTTGTTTTAGTAGACTCTTGAGGGATCAGAAGGGTGAGTGTCAGTGTTTGCTAACATTAAAGAAAGAGAATGTTTCATGAGTTTGGATCTATGTTATTTAGATGATTGTGATTTATTTAAGTTTTCATTTTTATTATACTTGATGTATAGATATATAGAAGTTACTTTAAATTTATAAGCATTTAGGCTTTTTTTGGTTTATATTTGTTATTTCTACTTTTCTACTTTTATTTTATGACAATGAGTCTTTTACAATTTCTGCCTTTGGGAATTCTATAAATTTATCTTTGTGGCCTAATATAAAACCATTTTTTAAAATGTCATGAATGTAGTTAATGTGTTAATAATAGGTAACTCCTTCAGCACATCTTAATTGTTGAACACTCTGATAATTTTTGCACCCGGATCATGTCCTTTCATTCTTAGAAAAATTTGGTGAGATATTTGTTATTAGTCCCACTTAACTTAGGAGGCAACCAGGAACCAGGCATGTGAAAGATGAGTAGCTAACCCAGGGTACTATCTCCCTCACCTCCAACCATGGAGCCGACAAATGGGCTCAGGACATCTGATTCCAGAGATGTAAACGCGACTTACTCAGTCTCCACCTGAGTAAGTGTGGTCACTGTTGCGTGTAAAGTGAGTGTGTGTGTATAAATATATAATCTGTTACTTTGATCTTGTTAGTTCTATTAAGGATACTTGAATGTGTCTATGTATGCATTTATTTCTTGCCTTCTTGCTGTGCTTGTGAGAGAAACAGACTGATGTTTGTCACTATTACTGGTTTCCTTGCCATGCTTTGTTATTTGGCGTATACAGATTCACACCATATTATCTTTTGTAGGTCATACTGTGTTTAAAAGAAGCCCTTTCCTCATTTTAGCCATAAATTCTACTTAGAGATTTATTAAATACATTGTAAATCCTGCTTCACTTGTTTGCTTTATGCAGCCATGCTTTTATCTACTCTTTTCCTACTAGTGTGTTTAGTTTGTTTTTGATAGTGATTTATATTCATTCCACAAACATTTATGGATGCCTAATTGCCCCAGGCACTTTCTAGCTGCTTACAGTGGTGATTAGGACAAAGCCCTGTATTTATGGACATAGCGGGATGATAGAGTAGACAGATCTATAGTCATAAACAAATAAACAATGAACATGTAACCACAAAATTTTAGATCTTCTGTGATATACTTACTCAACACACGTGCCTATTTAAATTTAAGTTGAGGGCAGCGCCTGTGGCTCATTCAGTAGGGCGCCAGCCCCATATACTGAGGGTGGCAGGTTCAAACCCAGCCCTGGCAGAACTGCAAAAAAAAAAAAAATCTAAGTTGAAAATTAATTCAAATTAAATACAATTAAATGTTTAGTTTCTCACTTGCATGTCGTGTTGTGTGCTTGATGGTGACATGTTTAGTGGATACTATACTGCACAGTGTAGATGTGGAACGTTTCCGTCAGTGCACAAAGGTTTGCCAGACAATGCTGCCTCAGATGCCATTATGGAGATGGCATGGTTCTGAGGTACAGTGCACAGAGCCACTCGGGACACCTGGAATGGTGACACTGAAGAAGAAACCCGAGTTCTCGGAAGGAACCAGTCTTGTGAGAGTGCTGATTTAGGTTTTTGGTATAAACTGATTATTGTTATTAATTTAAATAGCTTACAATATAAAAGTAAAGGGTTTTTAGGTAGTTTGTGTTTTTGTGTTCTAATGGGAATTGTTTCTTGTGTTTTTGGGAAAATATTTAATTAGCATGTTGATACATGTAGTCGACCACGGAACTTAACTGATCTGGGACCAGAGGAAGTACTGCACACAAAATGATTGTTGAAAGGAAGACTGGTGCTCACTCAGACACTCAGTGACAACCTACGTTTATTGGGTGTTTTTATACACACTTATCAAATAAAAGTATAGAAATAGAAAAAGGAATGAATAATGATGAAACAGCAGAAGCTGCCATGAAAATTTTTTGTTCAGCACAGATGCTGCTGGATACATACATAGTTGATCTAAATCGAACACTTTCTCAACATTTTGCTGCAGGCTTAACCACAACAGTGTCTGGCTGTTCTGTCTGATAAGTTCCTCAAAACTTAAAGAATGGCCATTTTCTAAAGAGAGAAAAGGACAGAGTACCTCTTCCCGTAACCTTTGCAAGTGCCCAACCCCCAGCTTCACCCTTCGAAGCCCTCCGGTTACTTTCCTTTCTGTGAACATCTAACTGATTGTTCTTACTAGCCCGGGCATGTCCACAGGAAAGTTTTTCCATCTTAGGGCAATGTTCCTCGGGGAGCACCTGTGGCCATGTCACTTGCTTTGGTTGGGGGGCCAGTATCCCTCCAGATACATTTTTATTTTAGTTGAATAAATCTAGTAGCCAATATTTAATTTTACAGGTTGAAAATGATTCAATGTTTCTTAAATATTTGGAGCTTGTCTTTGAAAAGAGATAAGTTTTGTAATTCATTGAGCATTTGATAATAAGCATCTGCTTTATAATTGTGAAAAAACTCTTAAATGTTAACCGAGCTGCCCCTTTAAATTGTACACAAGTGGAAATTGAAGGGTAATTGACTTGGCTAATGTCAGTGGCTGATTAGTGGGTAAAGCCATGACTGTGTGTGTGTGTGTGTGTGTGTATATATATGTATTTTTTTTTTTTTGTAACTCTTGGTCTAATATTCCAGAAGTATTTTTCAAAATGATTACTTTTAAAGTATAATCGTTTTATTTAGAGGTAGAATTGCCTGGGACTTCTTTAATCTGTTGTGTGTGTATATATGTATATTTTTTTGAGACAGAGTCTCACTGTCTTGCCCTTGGTGGAGTGCTTTGGCGTTACAGCTCACAGCAATATTAAACTCTTGGGCTCAAGTGATTCTCTTGCCTCAGCCTCCCTAGTAGCTGGGACTACAGGTGTCTGTTCAACCACCCAGCGCCATTTGTTGAATAGGGAATCTTTCCCCCAATTTATATTTTTGATAGGCTTATCAAAGATCAAATGATGATAAGTGTCTGGGTTCACCTCTTGGTCTTCAATTCTGTTCCATACATCTACCTCTCTATATTGATGCCAGTACCATGCTGTTTTGATCACTATCAATTTATAGTATAGTCTGAAGTCTGGAAGTGTGATTCCTCCCAATTTGTTTTTATTTCTGAGTAAAGTCTTGGCTATTTGAGGTTTTTTGTTTCCATATGAAATGAAGTACTAATTTTTTCAGGTCTTTAAAGTATGACAGAGGTGCTTTAATAGGGATCACATTAAATCTGTAGATTGCTTTAGGTAGTATAGACATTTTAACAATGTTGATTCTCCCCAGCCATGAGCATGGGATATTTTTCCATTTGTTAACATCTTCAGCTATTTCTTTTCTCAGTTTCATAGTTCTTTATAGAGATCTTTCATGTCCTTTGTTAGATACACTCCCAGATATTTCATCTTCTTTGGCACTATTTCTAAAGGGAATAGAGTCCTTGATTGTTTTTTCCCCTTGACTATTGTTGGTATATATAAAGGCTACAGATTTGTGGGTGGTAATTTTGTATCCTGAGATGTTGCTGTATTCCTTGATCACTTCTAGGACTTTTATAGTTGATTCCCTGGGGTTTTCCAGATATGTAATCATATCATCTGCAAAGAGTGACAATTTGATCTCCTCTGGTCCTATTTGGATCCCTTTGATTGCCTTCTCTTGCCTGACTGTGGTGGCTAAGATGTCCATTACAATGTTAAAAAGCAGTGGAGATAGTGGGCATCCTTGCCTGGTTCCTGATCTGAGTGGAAATGATTTCAATTTTACTCCATTCAATACTATTTTGGCTGTGGGTTTGCTGTAGATTGCCTCTATCGGTTTAAGAAATGTTCCTTGTATACCTATTTTCTTAAGCGTTCTGATCAAGAAAGGATCCTGGATATTATCAAAAGCTTTTTTTACATCACTTGAGAGAATCATATGGTCTTTGTTTAATTTTTTTATGTGATGTATTATATTTATGGATTTACATATATTGAACCGTCCTTGGGACCCTTGGATGAAACCCACCTGGTCTTCATGTATAATTTATTTGATGTGTGGCTGGATTCTGTTTGCTGGAATCTTATTGAATAATTTTGCATCAATATTCATTAGAGATATTGGTCTATAATTTTCTTATTGGGTCTTTTCCTGGGTTAGGTATCAGGGTGATATTTACTTCATAGAATATGTTAGGAAGTATTCCTTCTTTTTCTGTTTTGGAAAAGGTTAAGTAATATAGGTACTAGTTCCTCTTTAAAGGTTTGGTAGATTTCTGATGTGAAGCCATCTGGTCCCGGATTTTCCTTTTTGGGGAGATTTCTTATAGTTGATGCTATTTTGGAACTTGTTATAGGCTTGTTCAACATTTCCACTTCTTTCTGGCTAAGTCTAGGAGGGCAGCATGTTTCCAAGTATTGATCTATTTACTTCAGATTTTCATACTTCTGAGAATAGAGTTTTATGTAATATTCATTAAGTATTTGTTGAATTTCTGAGTAGTCTGTTGTTATTTGGCGTTTGTCATTTCTGATTGATGAAATTATGGATTTTACTCTTTTACTTTTGGTTAGCCAAAGGTTTATCTATTTTATTGACCTTTTCAAAAAACCAGCTTTTTGATTGGTTGATCTGTTGTATGATTCTTTTGTTTTCAATTTCATTTAGTTCAGCTCTAATTTTAGTTATTTCTTTTCTTCTGCCAGGTTTAGGGCTGGAATGTTCTTCCTTTTCCAGTTGCTTGAGATTTCCCATTAAGTTGTTGACTTCCTCTCTTTCTGTTCTTTTGAGGAAGGCTTGCACTGCTATAAATTTCCCTTTCAGGACTACCTTTGCGGTATCCCAGAGGTTCTGATAGCTTATGTCTTCATTATTGTTTTGTTCCAAAAATTTGGTAATTTCCTCCTTAATCTCATCTATGACCCAGTTATCATTCAGCATGAGGTTATTTAGTTTCCATGTTTTTGTAGATTCCTGTTGTTACTGAGTTCAACTTTTATTCTATGATGGTCTGAGAAAATACAAGGAATCATTTCTATTCTTTTAAATTTGCTGAGGTTAGACTTGTGACCTAAGATGTGATCAATTTTGGAGGATGATCTATGGGCTGATGAGAAGAATGTGTATTCAGTTTTGTTAGGATGAAATGTTCTGTAGGTGTCTGTTAAATGCAAATGTTGAATGATGAAGTTTAAGTCTAAAATTTCTTTGCTTAGCTTCTTTTTGGAGGATCTATCCAGCACTGCCAAAGGAGTATTAAAATCTCTGACAGTTATGGTGCTGGAGGAAATCAAGTTGTTCGTGTCTGTTAGAGTCTCGCTTATAAATTGAGGCACATTCTGGTTGGGTGTATAAATGTTAATAATTGAAATCTCATCATGTTGAGTGTTACCCTTAACAAATATGAAGTGACCATCCCTATCTTTCCTTACTTTTGTTGGTTTAAAGCCTATTGTATCTGCAAAAAAAATGGCAACACCTGTTTGTTTCTGATTTCCATTTGTCTGAAGTATAGATGACCATCCCTTCACCCTGAGTCTATGTTTATCTTTTAAAGTAAGGTGAGATTCTTGAATGCAGCAGATGTCTGGCCTGAGTTTTTATATCCAGTCAGCCCACCTGTGTCTTTTTAGAGGACAATTTAAGCCATTCCTATTAATTGAGATAATATTTTGAGTATTGAGTTTTTTGAAAGTCCACTGGACATTTTTAATCCTTTTGCCACTGTGGAAGTTGGAATTTGATCAATAGTTTTTGAGAGAGTTTACCTTGGTGGTGGTGGATTGTGCTGCTCCTTATGGAGGATAGGTCTGAGAATATCCCGGAGAGCTGGTTTAGTTATGGCAAATTTCTTCAACATGCATATATCATTAAAGTATTTAATTTCTACATCATAGATGAAACTCAATTTAGCTGGATATAGGATCCTGGGTTGAAAGTTATTTTAAGGAGTTTAAAGGTCGATGACCACCCTCTTCTAGCTTGAAAGATTTCAGCAGAGAGGTCTGCAGTCATTCTAATGTTCTTCTCCTTGTAGGTTATGTTTTTCTTACGTCTGACTGCTTGCACAATTTTCTCCTTCATATTAACTTTGGAGAAGCTAATTATAATGTGTCTATGAGAATTTTTATTTGGGTTGAGATGTGCTGGTGTTCTGAAACTGTCCGCTATTTGAATTTCAAAATTTCTTGGCATGTCTGGAAAATCCTCTTTGATTATTTCATGAAATAAAGCATCTTTATCCTTTGCAGCAACCTCATCACCTTCCGGAATTCCTATAAGGCAAATATTAGATCTCTTCGAATTATCCCAGAGCTCTCTGAGAGAATGATCCGTTTTTGTTCTCTTTGAGCATTTTGGAGCCTTCAAAAGCTTTGTCTTCAATGTCAGAGATCTTTTCTTCTGTCTGCTCCATTTTGTTACTGAGAGATTCTACTGTATTTCTCAGATGTTTGAGGACTGCAAGCTCTTGCCTCAATGTGTCAAAATCTTTGGTGATTTTGTCTTTGAATTCATTGAATTCTTGAGACATCTTTTGAATTACTCATTGAAATTCTAATTCTATCTTTACTTCCATTCTGTTGATATTATTTGCTATCCAAATTCTCAATTGATTTCTGACATCTCAGCCATTTGTTTATGAATGGGATCTTGTGGTGTGTCTGCCATATTGTTCCTTGGGGGAGTTGATCTGCTCTGTAATTATTCATGTTGCCAGAGTTTTTCCTCTGATTCTGCCTCATGATTGTTTTTCACCGTTGGCTAGATGGGCAGGTAAGGTGAAATTGGATTGGGAATTCATGGAGTTGTGATTAATTAGCCCTTTGTCAAGGATTTGGGATTGATGACTGCAGTTTTTTCCCTTATAGCTTTGCGAAGGACCCATACAGTGTTACAGTCTGAGGCTGAGGAAACCTGCTTGGTGTGGTGGGGTTAGGTGGCTCCATCTTGTATTCAGCTGATTCTTATCCAATCTTAGTGGATCAGTGACTCTGGTGAAGTCTTAGCTGTGGATAAATATAAGCAACTAAGATACCCCACACCCTACAGACAACAACTGGAAGAGGAAAATCAACCCTTTCCATTAACACACAACCAGGTTACCACCCAAGAGTGTCCCTGGGTGATTTGCCCATGTTAGAAGTTCCAAACCAATTCAGTCTGTACAAACTCTTAAGTGGGAGAGTTCGAAAGGTCTCCAGCAATAGATGGCAGAGGTCTACTGGCTGCTCAAATTTGGCTTGTTCCAGTGCTCTGTGGAGTCAGAATGGCCTGCCCACTAGCTGAGTTGAATCAGAGGGCTGTGTCTCTTTCTCTACTTTGCTCCTCTTTCACGCCCAGTCATTGGTGACCTCACTGGGCTGAGGTCCTGTTCCCTCCAATAAGCAGATGAGACAGGGCTTTGCACCTGTCAGAGTCAAAGGTAGGTCAGTGCCCCTGTGGCCTGGCCACTACCCTCTGCCACCAGCCAGCTGGGGGAGCTGAGGCCTGCCTGCCTCAGGTAGTCAATAGCCACTGGTGAGTATTCCCCTCAAACTCAGTCTAATCCTGAGGGTAACAAGTCAGCAAGTGCTTTTCTCCCTCAGCCACAGCACCTTTGCCCCAGACACTCTGCAGCACCAGTATCCCTATAGAGTGAGGTCTGGTTTTCTCTGGCAGTCCTCAGAGTTGGGAGTCTCTCCAAGATTAGACCCTGGTGGGATTGCTCTATTGTTGCTGGATCTTGTGGCACAGCTCCCAGGTGACTGCCACAGCCAGGGAGTTCTGGCTGTAGGAGTAGCTCTGGGAACACCTGGTACATGGATCCGGCAGCAGGGTGGGGGATGCTGCACATGGTTCTGTCAGTGCCCAGCACCCGGTGACTTTGGCAAGGAGAGCACTTGGCTCATGTATCTGGCTGGGTGGGGTGTTTGGATGAGCAGTGCCAGGGACGCTGCTCATGAGTCTCCTCCCTCAGTCTCTGCAGGGGTTAGGCCCTTGGTTCGTCATGCAAGGGGGGAAGGGTGGACTAGAAGCTCAGAATGGCAGGGAAAATGTTTGTTCAATTTTTCTGCCTGGCAAGAGAGTGCTCAGGGTCACAACAGGGTCCCCCTGGGGAAGTTGACCCCACTTCTACAGCTGTCACCCATGGGGTGAGACAAGAGGTCCTCAGTTCACTGCTCCCCTGTTGAAAACCTACAGGAGCAAATGAAAAGAAAAAGAAAAAAACAAAAAACCCAGAAAAATACCCCACAACTTTCTTGGGGGATGGGATGGACACTTTTCTTTTGGGATGAATTTTGTACCGAAGTTTGCTTTCTTGGAGTTGCAGCTTGCCTCAGGAGAGGTGACCTGCAGTTATCACTCTTCTTTCTTGGCGTGGCTCCCAGTCTTCAGCTTAATTGGGCACTTTCTGGACTTTATCTTTCCCTCTGGATGGGAGCTTCTGTCAGAGGCTGGCTCCAGTTGGCCATCTTGCCCCTCCCCTCCTTAAACTACTTCTTGGTTAAATTTTGTCACTATGAAAGTATTGCCGAGGACATTGCTGTTCATGTCTCCCTGTGTACGTGAGGGAGAATTTCTCTGGGCTACATTCATGGAGGAGCGTACCTGATCCATCACATTCAGTTTTTATTTCACATTCTTGTATCTGATGTTCACTGTTGGATAATATAACTAGCTGGGGCTGGTCTTTTTGGTCTCTGACTTTTCTCTTCATAGCCTATTTTTCCTCCATTCACAGACGGGCCAAGGTTGCTCGGGTGATTGGTTTACTGGCCTCACACACAACTGAGCTCCAGGAAAATACACCTGTTATTGAGGTAATTTCTTTTATTACTGAAATGTTATGAATGACAAAAATGATTGTTCTTAATTTTATAACTTAGAACACTTAATTTTTCTTTGTAGAATTGTTGTAAAATAGTTACCTCAACAGACTTCTAGGCTTAAACAGAGCAGCTTGTTTATAACATAGTATGTTATTAAAAGTGGTATGTCAGTGTTAACTAGGCTTGTGAACTCTACTCATTGTTATTTCATTTATTTTTGAATAAGCATTGTTTTGTTGCTGGTTTTTTTGTAGTCTACTCAACATTTTGTTATAACTAATGTACTTTCTAGTTAAAGCATAGTGTTGAATTTAATGTTTTCATCCTCACCAATTTTCAATTATTTCTTGACAACTAATCTCAGTATTTAATGGCCATGTATACACTAAAGATATTTTGTAATATTAGCCATTTCTATCAAATATTGATATACTGGTAAGCCTTTCTTATTCATTTAACCAGTCCTGCTAAGTGAAAGTACCATTGTACTGCCTGGTTGAGTGTCCTTGAATACTAAAATCTACTTTCTGGCTCAGCACCTGTAGCACAGTGTTACTGTGCCAGCCATATACACTGAGGCTGGTGGGTTCGAATCTGGCCTGGGCCAGCTGAACAACAATGACAATTGCTACAAAAAATAGCTGGGCATTGTGGTGGACGCCTGTAGTCCCAGCTACTTGGGAGTCTGAGGCCAGAGAATCGCTTAAGCCTTAGAGTTTGAGTTTGTTGTACACTGTGATGCCGTGATACTCTCTCTGAGGGTGACATAGTGAGAGTCTTATCTCAAAAAAAAAAAAAATAAAAAAATAAAAACACTACTTTCTACCTATTCTGTTGAACTTAATGGACACTTTGTATATTTACATTTACTTGATAATAGAATTTTATTCCTTGAACTGGAAGAGGCTTAAGAATTAAAATAGATTAAAAAAAAAAACCCTCAAGGCTTTTAGGGAAAAGGGGAAGAACTGAAGGAAGGGAAAAAGGGGTAAGGAAAAGGGGATGTTGTACAGTTGAAGCTGGTGGTGTGGAAATTGTCTAGCCAAGTGCTATCCAATAGAACTTTCTGCAGTGATAGAAAAATTTCTGTAGTAGCAAATTCCTGGGACACTATCTCCCATTTATTGTACTGTCTGGGTACAATAAATGGGAGATTAGTCTGTGTATTTCCTTTGCTTACAATTCTGTCTCTGTTCCCTAAAAACCATTGGATCTCTGACCTACTAGTAAAAGAGTCATTAAGCCTGAGCTTTCCTATTTCTGGAACTAAAGTGAATTGTGACCTATATGATTTCAGATGGTACCCAGCTTGGCTCCCAGAGATGTGTAACGTAGATTTTTGTCTAAAAGACTGAACAAAATAAGGCAGTATTACCAGGGAGATGAGAAGGCTTAGGATCTCAAAAGTGGGGTTCCTGCTATTGGTTCTGCAAAAGGTCTCCAATGAGACAGAGTGGCTGTAGGAGATAGAAAACAACCTTAAAGTCTAAGACAAGGTCCTGATACTTAAAAGATATTCCTGGATAACCAAAGCATGCATTCATTGCTCAGGAGCTGTGTACCACGAGGAAAGAGCTTCTGAATATGTAAAATTTGAATTTTGAATTTTATTCAGTAGTTAACAGTAACAAGTAGGATGGGTTCTTTAGTAGGAAGCAAAGTTAGTGAATTTTTGAAGATCAGCTGGATGAATTCTTAGGAGTCAGAAAAAAAGAGGATTAAAACTATGAACAAAAAAGGTTAGATGTTAGTTCTAGAAGACTTGTATGGTCCACTGTGGTAGCCACCAGCCACAAGTGGCTACTGAACACTGGAAGAACAACTAATCCAAACTGAGATGAGCTACAAGTGGAAAACATCTACCAGATGTTGAAGACATTACATGAAAAAAAAGTAAAGTATCTCATCTGTAACATTAAAAATACATCTTACATTTTCAAATAATATTTTAGGTATATTTCATTAAATAAAATATTACCATTAATTTCATTTTTTTAATTATAAGTTAATATGAGGGTACATACAAATATTAGGTTACATTGTGTTTGTGAGGTAAGTCCAAAGTCTGAGTTGTAGTCGAGCTCTTCACCCAGGAAGTGTGCCATATACCACTACGTTGTACCTTATAGGTGGAAACTAATTGAGCCCCTTCCCTTTCCCCTGTTATTGAATTTGTGTTTTCCTTTCATAGTTGTTGGTTTACTTTTTTCAGATTAATACTGAGTGTATGAAATGCTTGCTTTTCCATTTTTGAGATACTTTGCTTAGGAGAATGTTCTTCAAATCTTCCAGGTAAATACAAATGCTGCAAAATCGCCATCTTTTTATGACTGAATAGTATTCTATGCCATACACATACCACAGTTTATTAATCCTTTCATGGGTTGATGGGCACTTGGGTTGTTTCCACATCTTTGTGATTATGAATTGAACTGTAGTAAACATTCATGTGCAAAGAAAAGAGCAAAGAACCCTAGCAATCAGTGGACAGGTGACATGAACTGAACTTTTTCCCAAGAAGACAAGCAAATGGCCAACTAACACATGAAAAGATGCCCATTATTTCTAATCATTAGAGAAATGCAAATCAAAACCACTTTGAGATAGTACCTAAGACCAGTGACGATAGCCTTCATTATAAGGTCCAAAAGGTACAGATGATGCTGTGAGTGTGGAGAGAGGGGTATACTGGTGTATTGCTGGTGGGATTGCCAACTAGTACAGCCTTTTTGGAAAAAAGTATGGAGGCTCCTCAAAGAACTAAAAGTAGACTTCCCATTTGACCCCACAATCCTATTGTTAGGTTAATGTGTTTACTAAGAAATTTTACATTATTTATGCAGTTTGAATAATATTCCTGTTGAAGAGCACTAAAATTGCTGGAAAGAGAGATCAAGCCAACAGAAGGGAAATAATTGTGAAAGAAATAGTAAAGAAAATTTCACCCTGAACTGAGGAAAGATTGAGATCTTTAGAGGAAAGGCCTCACCAAGTATCAGGCAAAACATTGACAAAAGATGTACATTTAGACATATCATGGTGAAATATGTAATTTTAGAGAGAGAAATATGAAAAACAAAAAATCAGGTTACAAACAAAATCATCCAGGTTTACATTTAATTTATTCATGACGTGGAAGACTACAAGAAACAAAACAGAGGAACAATACTTAAGGGATTGTGTGCTCTTAAGTTTCTCTATGTAGTCCTAACATTGCCTTTTTCTGAGGACAGAAGACATTTGGGAGACTCAATCCAAATTTTACCAGCATTTCTAAAAAGAGAAATTTTACTCGCGCAAACTATAGCTGCCTAAGAAAACAAATATTAAGGTAAAGTACAGAAGAAACAAATTTAAACAAATGAGTATTAAAATTTAACTCTAAATAGTAGCTGTTAAGCTTGTGAAGATTAATCTGAAAAGAATACACATTAAAAATTAACAACATGGAAATACTACACTATTTTAAAAGATCTATGAGAGTAGGTGGTAGGGAATAGAAAAAGGCAAGTTTTAATTTTGTTCTGGAAGTTCATAGATACTGCTGTATTCTTTAGATTGATACCTTTTTATTCATTTATTTCAGAAATATTAATACTTATGTATGCACAAGTCACTAGGTATGCGTTGCAGTGTTGAACAATATAGGCAAAAATCTCTGGAGATTTTATTCTAGCATAGGAAGAGAGAAAAATATATAAAATGTCAGGTAGTGATAAATGCTATGAGAAGATAGAGTAGTATAATTAGTAGGGATTAGAAATAATGGGGTATCTAGTCTCTTTTAGATATGTTGCTCAGGAAAAGCCTTTGATAGAAACATTCAGAGACTTGAAGACACTGAGGGAGCAAGCAAAGTATTTGGGGGAAGTGTTCCAGGCACAGTGAATAGCAGTTGCTAAGGGTGGAAGGTAGAAAAGTGGTTGGCTTATTTCAAGGAACAGGAGGTGAGTGCACGTGGGATTTAGTGAAAGGGAGTGGGTGGCAGGAGGTAAAGTTATTGGGGTTACCAGGGGCTAGATCATATAGAGCAGCGGTTCTCAACCTGTGGGTCATGACCCACAGGAACTATATTAAAGGGTCATGGTATTAGGAGGGTTGAGAACCACTGATATAGAGCCTTGTTATAAGTCATAATATGTAAGGATTTGGGATTTTATTCAGAATGAGATGGGAGGCCAATGGAAGATTGTGAGCAGAAGCATGCCTTGATGTGACTTATATTTGAAAAAGATCACTTGTATTACAGGGATGGGGCAAGGAAGAATCAGACTGGTTTACGAGGTGAGAGAAGATGGCCCAGGTCATTAGTCACACACACCCAGACCCACGTGTTTGTATGAACATGCACATGTGTTTTCTACCTGGGTAGAGTTTGAAGAATGTTGACAAATTTGATGGTTGCTATAATATTTAAAGGCAAGCTTTAATCAAGAAGTCTGGCTATTGTAAATTCTAATATTTAGTATTTAAAATGCTAAGTCAAATGCAAATCAAAACCAAAATGAAGTATCAACATAGTTACCAGATTGGCAATAATTAAAAAGCCTTGTAATCCTAAATGTTTGTGAAAGCACTGAGTAGAAGAAATTGTCATATGATACTGAGGGGGATGTGAATGAGCATAGCCATTCTGGAAACTTTGGCCCTATCTCCTGAAGTGGAATGTATCTTTCTACCCATAACCCAACATTCACTACACTATAACCCAATGTGCCAAATGACTTGTATAAGAATATATGTTAGCAGTGTTATTTATAACCACTCCATATTAAAATTTTATTTTTTGAGATGAGTTCATGCTTTGTTACCAAAGTTAGAGTCTAGTGGCATAATCATACCTCATAGCAGCCTCACACTTATCGGCTCAAGCAATCCTCTTGACTTAACCTCTTGAGTAGCTAAGACTACAGGCATGTGTCAGTATACATAGCTAATTTAAAAATTTTTTATAGCCACAGAGGCTCACTTTGTTATCTTGGCTGGTCTTGAACTCCTGATTGCAAATGGTCCTCCTGCCTTGGCCTCCTAAATGCTAGGATTACCAGCATGAACCACTGTGCCTGACCAATATAATAGCCCCATATTTAACATAATCCATACATCTGTCAAAAGTGGCATGTTCATGCAATGGAATGCTAAATAGCATTGAGAATAACGAACTACAGCATGGGGCAGTAGGCTTGAATGAATCTCATGTTCATAGGCACATACCATAAAGATCAGTAGGTTATTTCCTGGGAAAGACTGATCTATATTTCAGAAATGTCCTGGGGGCTATGGTGGTTCTTGCTTAGAGGTCAGCTTCCCCTTGTGCCAAACACCATGTGGGACAGGCGATTAGAGGTAGATGCAATGGATGGGGTCAGGAGGGGTGGCTTGTGGCAAGTCTGGAGCTGAGAGACTGCCCACACTTACTGTGGGATCCTTGTGTGTGGCACTCCCTGTGACAGTGTCTGGGAGACGGCGTCTGTAGTTACCTTGGGACCTGTCAGTCACCCTGGGTCCATGCTCTGTCCTGGTCTTCCTGGTACTTGCTGTTGCTGCTTGGCCCAGGAGTTCCTGAACTACCTTTGTTGCTCGTGCTCACTTGGATTGAGTTCTTTGGCCAGTGTGTGTACCCAGAGGTTTTTACAAACTCCATTTATTCCTTATGCTGCCTCTACAGAGAGGAAGGGGTGGGTGTTAATTCCTAAGGTTCTTGGGGCTTTTTTTTTTTCTTACACTGTTCCTTTCCTAGGTATTTGCTGATAATTTATTCATTTGAAATGCAAAGAACCTGGGGAAAAGTATACTTATTTCATTAAGAAAAATAATGGTGTCTGTTTAGATATCTGGCGAACTATTTTAAAATAGGCATATTGTATTGTGAACTAAATTTAGTTGGATGATGGGGAATATATATAATAACTTAAAACTGTGCCAAGGCACTCCCCTGTGATGCCATTTTTATTTTGTATTTCTCAAAATACTTCTGAATTCATTCATTCCTGCTGTGGACAATTGGCTATGATAATTTAAGTAGCCACTAGAGGTCACTCAAGTATTGGAAAAAAAGTTATACAAGTTTAAGAAATATCTTTCAACTTCCAGAAGCAGCAGGATCTGTTTTAGAAGTTCCTGGTACATGAAATGTGGTTCTGTTCCATTGGTGATTGTTATTCGAGATTAATGAAATTAGTAAAAAACCATGACAGCCTCTCTAGAAAAATGCAGTCAACACCTTGCTCATGATTTCAGAGGATCTAGAAACCCTGTAGAAGCCATTGCGAGCCTCTGTTTCAGAACTCTTGAGACCAGGTTTCCATAAAACTTGCAATTGGATGATTGTAGATAATTTTACAGTAAATCATTAATAAAAATTTAAATGATTTCTCCAGTAGTTTTAATATCAGTAGATAATAGAAATTGTGTTAAAGACCCTACAAATGTCATAAGGGCATAGCACCTCATTTTGTCATTCAACTTTGTACCCCACAGTGCTAAGTCAGCCAGCATTGTATGTGTTGGGCACCCAGTCAATGCTGAAGAGTTAATGAATGGTTATGAAAATGTTTGCAGAGTAAGATGGTGTGATCTGTAACAAAGTGACAGAAGAGAAAGAGGAAACAAATCTACTTAATTCTAATGAATTAAGTCTCATCTTACTCTCTAATCAGCAGCTATAGAAAAGAACTAGTCATGAACTTCCGTATGCATTCAGAAGCATTTATTTTCTGCTTTATATCTTTCCCACAGCCATCTGAAGGTCATTTTCCTAGATAACAGATTTACCATTCTGTAATCATTGTGGTTCTCGTGGGTAATAAACTTGAGAAATATTTTTGGTATTATGCTACATACATATGTATGCTCAAGCATGTATTTTAGGAAATTGAATATAGACCCATAAAATTCTAGAACTGAAAGTAATATTGATGTTCTAAGCTAACCCTTTCATTAAAATTGCTTATATTGAAAGTACAGAGACTAGAGCAATGAAGCCGCATCACTCACTCCCAGCAGTTACCAGCACTGTGCCCGTCTTGTTTCCCCTCCCTCTCCTGTTTGCACTCCTCTCTCTGCTCTCCCCTTTACTCCCTCTTTTTTCTGTTTCTTTCCCTTACTGGAGTATTTTATTTCAAAGTATTAAGAGGTTATAATTGCCTTTGTTACATGGATCCCTTGATGAATAATGCTTAAGCTGGGGCTTTTAGTGTTCCCATCACCAGAATAGTGTTCATTGTACCCTGTAATAAGTGTTTTACCCTTTACCCCCTCCCATTCTCCCCACTTCTTGGTTTCCATTGTCCTTTACATCTCTGTACATGTGTGCCCATCATTTAGATTCCAATTATCAGAGAGTACATGTAGTGTTTTTTCATTTCTGAGATACTCTGGTTCCATGGAAATTGCTGCAGAAGACATTATTCCATTCCTTTTTACAGATGAGTAGTAGTCTGTCTGGGATATTAAAGATATCATTTTACTAATAGAAAACCAGGCAAGAGTGCAGTGGTATCATCATAGCTCACAGCAACCTCAAACTCCTGGGCTCAAGTGATGCTCCAGTCGCAGCTTTCTGAGTAGCTGGGGCTACAGGCATGTGCCATCAGGCCTGGCTAATTTCTGTTACTAGAGACAGGGTCTCCCTGCAACTCAGGCTGGTCTCAAACCCCTGGCCTCAAGTGATCCTCCCATCTCAGCTTCCCAGGGTGCTAGGTGGGATTACAGGCATAAGCCCAGCCCATAGATACATTTTTTTTTTTTTAAATAGAAAAGAATTTTAAAAGGTGTAACATTTTCTCAATGGTCTCATACAGGCCATTTAAAAATTTTTTTTGAGATAGCATTGAAGCAAGTTCCTGTGTGCAGTTAGATAATATGTTCCTTAAGCCTCTTAATTCCAAACATTTCCTTGTCTTTTATTTTTTAGCATTTATTTATTAAAGACAAATTGTCATTTATTTCAGATAAGCCTGGAATGTCAAATTTCATTGCACCCTTTGGTGTTATTTAACTTAGTTCTCTGTCTCCTTTTTTCCCTAAAGGCTGCTACTTAGAGTTAGAACCTTGATTATATTCAAGTTCAGTATTTTTCTTTTTGCTTTTTTGAGACAGAGCCTCAAGCTGTCACCCTGGATAGAGTGCCGTGGCATCACAGCTCACAGCAACCTCCAATTCCTGGGCTCAAGCGAGTCTCCTGCCTCTGCCTCCCAAGTAGCTGGGACTACAGGCGCCTGCCACAAGCCCGGCCATTTTTGGGTTGCAGCCGGCATTGTTGTTTGGCGGGCCCGGGCTGGATTCGAACCTGCCAGCTCCGGTTTACACGGCTGGTGCCTTAGCCCATTGAGCCACAGGTGCTGAGCCACTATACTCTTTTAAGTTTTGTTTTGTTTGGTGCCATGACTAGGATTCGAGTTTTTTTTTTTTTTTTTTTTTTGAGACAGGGCCTCAAGCTTTCACCCTGGATAGAGTGTTGTAGCATCACAGCTCACAGCAACCTCCAACTCCTGGGCTCAAGCGAGTCTCTTGCCTCCACCTCCCAAGTAGCTGGGACTGCAGGCACCTGCCACAATGCCCGGCCACTTTCTGGTTGCAGCCGTCATTGTTGTTTGGTGGCTGGATTCGAACCCGCCAGCTCAGATGGCTGGCACCTTAGCCCATTGAGCCACAGGCGCTGAGCTGATTTTTTTTTTTTTTTTTTTGAGATAGAGTCTCAATTGTCCTGAGTAGAATGCCATGGTGTCACTGTAGCTCACAGCAACCTCAAACTCGTGGGCTTAAGCAATCCTCTTTCCTCAGCCTCCGGAGTAGCTGGGACTACAGGCATCCTCCACAACCCTGGCTAGTTTTTGCATATTTAGTAGAGATGAGGTCTTGCTCTTGATCAGGCTGGTCTCGAACTTCTGAACTCAAGCAATCCACCTGCCTTGGCCTCCCAGAGTGCTAGGGTAACAGGCGCGAGCCACTGCACCCAGCCAGCTCTGTAAATTTTAAAGAAAATTAAAATTTGGTTTTGAAATATTCAAAACATAAAAAAGAAAAAAAAATTCAAAACACATAAACTCTTTGAAGATTAGCCATGGAGTTAAGGAGGAGGGGCAATGGGGGAGTCTAAATAAGCATAGGCTAATTATCTCATACCAAGTTTTCAACTCAAGCCAGAACAAGATAATGCAAAAATTCTACAGTCAGTGAAATGATTTATGGCAGAAACCTAGATTTAAGAAGTTGAAATAGTAGGGGGTTTTAGTGCCTTTTGGAACTAGTTCCTTACCTGTTTGTCATACCTGCCATGACGAAAAATTCTTAGTCTAGCAGGAAAGGGTCCTGTCAATTTAATAAAATGCTATTCAAGCAGGCATTCCTGCATCAAACTCTAACGTAGAACAAGACAATGGATAAATAAGTACACAAAAATTTAGAATAAAGAAAAAATTATAAGGTGTAATTTCATAGAGTAGAAGTTTGAATCTCTCCTAAATGAAGTCTGGCTATACACTCTGGCCTGTTCAAATGGTAAAAATGAAAAGATGAAGTAAATAGCAGCTGCAAACATCAGAAGCATAACCAACAAAGGTAGGTTCCTCTACTTGTTCCCTTCTTACTCTCTGATCTCTGCTATTATTTATTTTCAATGCTCCTATCTTTTCCACAGACCTTTTGGGTTGTATCCCAGTGTCCTTGCATGACAGGGTAACAAATCATATAACATAAGATTTGAGCTGAAACATGCTTAATCTTTAGGAGGAAAAAACACAGTTGCTCAATCTATTGAATGAGCTGCACTGAAACAGAAACAGTAAGACATGGTAAACACTTGCTTCCATGTGTAAGGGGTTTATTATCAGATCTATCCAATCTATGCCCTACTCCCTCCTTTCAAAGAGTCAGTATGGCTAACACACGTCTTAGAAAAAAAAAATCCAACAAACAAACAACCCCTCTTCCCCACCACAAAACCTTCACTAGTTAATCTGTTACAGTTACTTGCAAGGAAAACTCTAGGTCGTCACATAAAACCTTAAAAATGCTTCACAATCATAATTTAAGAAAATCAACTTCAGATCTCAATGGTTTTCAATACCAGGTACTTTTAAGAGATACCAATCCTTTCCCCCCAAACCATCTAGAAGAAAAGCTCACTTTTGGCTCCGTAGCCCAAGAGTCCTGGCTTGAATGGTTGGGTAGTTGAAGAGAAAATACACTCTTCTGTGATCCACAGGCTTCTATGTCTTTTTCCATTACACTGTACTGTAATTGCCAGTTTTCTTCCTCACCTCTACACCAAAGATCTATGATGATAGGGATGAATACTGCCAGGATCTGGCAAAGTGCCTCATATCAGACACTCAGTTAGTTTTTATTAAATGGATATAAATATAAACCACTGAAAACTGGAGACGGAACATGGAGTAGCAGAAAATGAAATAAAGATCTTGAGTCTGGCTTGGTACCTAGGGCTCAAGCGGCTAAGGTGCCAGCCACATACACCTGAGCTGGCGGGTTTGAATCCAATCCGGGCCTGCCAAACAACAGTGACAGCTGCAACCAAAAAATAGCCGGGTGTTGTGGCAGGCCCCTGTAGTCCCAGCTACTTGGGAGGCAGAGGCAGGAGAATCGCTTGAGTCCAGGAGTTGGAGGTTACTGTGAGCTGTGATGCCACAGAACTCTGCCCAGGGCGACAGCTTGAGGCTCTGTCTTTAAAAAAAAGATCTTGAGTCTCAACTTAACAACTATTAGTATGACTCCAAATCAAACTCTCTGGGGCGGTGCCTGTGGCTCATCGAGTAGGGCACCGGCCCCATATACTGAAGGTGGCGGGTTCAAACCCAGCCTCGGCTGAACTGCAAAAAAACCCCCCCAAAACCCAGAAAAATAGCCGGATGTTGTGGCGGGCGCCTGTAGTCCCAGTTACTCGGGTGGCTGAGGCAAGAGAATCACCTAAGCCCAGGAGTTGGAGGTTGCTGAGAGCTGTGTGACGCCACGGCACTCTACCGAGGGTGATAGTGTGAGACTGTCTCTACAAAAAAAAACAAAAACTCTCTGAATTCATTCCTAGTTAAATAAAAAGATGAGACTGGATTGCTAAAGGTTCCTCTAGCATTATAATTTTATGTACATAAGCACAAGGCATGTTTAAAATTATAAGACTTACTGTTGAATGAACCCACCAGAATTTCTTTTTTTTTTTTTGAGACAGAGCCTCAAGCTGTCACCCTGGATAGAGTGCTGTAGCATCACGGTTCACAGCAACCTCCAATTCCTGGGCTCAAGTGAGTCTCCTGCCTCCGCCTCCCAAGTACCTGGGACTACAGGCGCCTGCCACAACGCTTGGCCATTTTTTGGTTGCAGCCGTCATTGTTGTTTGGTGGTCCCGGGCTGGATTTGAACCCGCCAGTGCAGGTGTACATGGCTGGTGCCTTAGCCTGTTGAGCCACATGTGCTGAGCCCCACCCAAATTTTTAAGTGCAAATGAACATCAGTCCCTTTAAAGGTAAGCACTTTGGCAAGCTAATTACTCATTCAACTATGGAAATCAATTTAGAATCTTTTAGTAGCTTTGAAAAACTTATAAAAGCAATATATTTGCTACTAAAAATAATTTAGAAATCATAAAAGGGGAAAGGAATTTACCCATAATCATACAAAGACAACCACTGCTATGGTCTAGGTATAAATCTTTCTAAGTCTTCCTGCTATGAATACATCTTGTAAGTCTACATTATTTCCCTTTATAAAACAAGGGTTATTCTATATTGGTAATCTGTTTCTTTTATTTATTATAGTATGAATATCTTTCCACATACTTTGTAAGCCCAGTAATCTACAGGGTGGCAATTCTGATATATTTAACCAATGACCCACTGCTGTATATTTACATTATCTGTCACTATTATAAAAAAATGCTACATTAAATACATCCTGGAAGTTAAAATTTTATGTACACAATTATGTTTTCAGAATAAATTTCTGGAAGTGAAATTTTTGTAGCAAGGCTGTGGATTTTTAACTGTTGATATGTATGGATTTTTTTTTTTTTGAGACACAGCCTCAAGCTGTCACCCTGGATAGAGTGCTGTAGCATCACAGCTCACAGCAACCTCCAATTCCTGGGCTCAAGCGAGTCTCTTGCCTCCGCCTCCCAAGTAGCTGGGACTACAGGCACCAGCCACAATGCCCTGCATTTTTTGGTTGCAGCTGTCATTGTTGTTTGGCGGGCCCAGGCTGGATTTGAACCCGCCAGCTCAGGTGTACGTGGCTGGTGCCTTAACCCGTTGAGCCACAGGCGCCCAGCCAAACCTGTCTAATCTTAAGGAGAATTAGGAACTCCCTTTTGAATGGCAGTGTCCAGGTTGTTGCTGGTACTGGAGTTAAAATGATTAGACTGTAGTTTTTAATGTACCATTCTAATTCAGAAAAAAAGTATTTGTAATTCTTTCCAGACTTGTGGCATTCTCTTGATATGGTCACCTGCAAACTGGTGGGCTGGCTTGAGCTTGTCTCAAGCACCCTCTGACTTTGTCTATGATTCATTGATTCTACAGTAACTTCAATCTCTAGAGACCATGGATGTATGTCTACAAATTCAGTTGCTCATTTTTATAAGGTTTAGAAGAGATTGTGAGATATAATTAAATTATGAGCAGAAGACAGAGGGAATTAAGCTTAATCTCTTGCATATCTTATTATAGAGTCTTCATCATACCTTCCCTCTTTCCCCAAACCTGAAACGTAATCTCATCTCATTTTTACTGTATTTGTCAGTGCCTCATCCTGAGTGGAAAGTCATTTCCCTGAACTTTCTCTGTAGGAGAACTAAAGTCTTCATTTTGAATGAACTGAAGTCTGGGACTCCAGGCTTCTTCCTGGATGATAATGGCAATTCCCCACCCACACCCATGGAGAGAATCAGTTGTACCTGTTGCCCAGGAAAACAAGCAAAAACAGCATTTGGGGGGACTTCAGAAACTCTGAATAAGAGAAGAGAGAATCTGTACAGTGGCCAATGGCAACGTGTGCCCCAGATCCCCCACTTCTTTCCTGGATCCTGATTTAAACAAAGTTAAAAGAAGACAAAAAAAATAAAATAAAAAAGGAAGGGAGGCTATGCCTTAAACTTATGAGTAAGGAAGGGAGGCTAAGTGGATAAATATGAAAACTGAATAAATCATTTGGTTACATTAAAGTATATTTTGTGATGTGATGACGGTATTATCTTTATGATTTAAAAAGAATCCCTCCTTTGTAGAAATACATATTGAAATATTTATAGGCAAATAACGATTTAACTGCTTCAAGATAATGATGGGAGGGAACAGGGGTGGAGAGGTAGATGAAACACAGCTGTTCATGAGTTGATAATTGTTGAAGCTGAGGGATAAAATGTTAGGTGTTTATTCTAGTAGTCTTTTGATGTTTCCATATGTTAAATTGTTCTAGGATGTCCATATAAACTTCTAAAAAGTAAAAAAGAACCTCAATGCACTCAGGTTATTTTCAGAAAACTGAAGCTTTAGGAATCAGCTACACTCGTTAATAGAAGAGACCATACTTAGAGGAGTCTTCTCCTGTATAGGAGGAGGGAACATGGTCAACGACGTTGTCTGGTCAATGACATTGTTCGGTCCCTTAGTGATGAAGGAGTCCCCTTCCACGTCCTTGCGCCCATTCAGCTCCAGCAGACATGTCCAGTAACAGGATGCCCACTGCCTCCACGTTGACCTAGTTCTCTGCCAGGCTGCTCAGAGAATAAGATGGCTCTTTCCCCATATTCAGTCAAATATTCCCTCCTGTGTAGCTTCCACACCTCAACTTCCCTCCTCCCACTACCTTTCCACTAATGGAAAGAGAAGTAGTAGGCATGTTACTAATCAATAATAAAGTCTCTATGAGACTTAATGGAATAAATTCCTCATGAATGAATAAATATAGGAATAAATATAAGAATTAAAGCATATTTCTATAGGTTTTTCAATTGTGTATAGTGATATAAAATAAAACATTTATTTAAAGCACTGGCATAAAATGCTTCTAGTCTTATGGATCCCCCCCACCACAAACACTCCACTCAACTTTCTTTATGATATTGATTCCTAAATAATGTGATATTAATTCACATTAAATATTTGAAAATGAAAAAACTAGGAGATTCTGTGGAGGAAGCAAGAGATAGATAATGTCCCTAGGAAAGGATCAGATCTTGCTGGGATTGAGCATATGAATTAATTTCTTTCTAATGATGCTGATCTTAGAAAGTGGAGGGGGAGGCCAGGCTGGGGGGCTTACACCTGTAATCCTAGCACACTGGGAAGCCAAGGAGGGAGCATCACTGGAGCTCAGGAGTTTGATACAAGCCTGAGCAAGGGTGAGACCCTGTCTCTACCCAAAACTGAAAAACTTAGCTAGACACAGTGGCGGGCACCTGTAGTCCCTGCTGCTGGGGAGGCTGAAGCAGCAGGATCACTTGAGCCCAGGCATTTGAGGTTGCAGGGCCACAGAGGAAGACTGTGTCTGAATGGTAATACTGAATAGTACAGAGGTCAGCAAATTATCATTAATGCTAATGCCTAGAGATTAGTAAGTGTGTGGACTTAGAATCCTCTTTCCCCATCATTCTCAGGAATGCATAGAATACTAAATAATAAACAGTGAAGAGTCATTTGATAAATAGTAAAAAGTCAAGTCCTCTGTGGCTCAAAGTCACAGGAATAACTTCATCCAATAACTTCTCCAATTTCATCTCAATTCCTCGGACCCTTTCATTACCATAACAAGTCACATCCCATGATAAACAGGAGCAGAGGCTGCTTATTATGAGATGTGCCATTATCTCCGTAACTGATAATACCACTGAGTAAAGACCAAAGTCCAGACATTTACAATCATTAGCACTCATAAATTCAAGCAAAAGGTGGGGTGTGACTTCTTAGAGAAACATAAATTGAACATGTCATAAAAGGGAAAGTAGGTTTCTATTGGGACAGCATAGATGAAATAAAGGAAGGATGTAGTAGAGGAATTCTAAAATAATCACCTAAGGAAACGAACAAAGGAAAGCTATTATATACACGAGGCCATTCTACTGAGAAGTAATTCAGACTCCTAGTTCTTAAACAGAGGATGACAGGAACCTGGCACATTAAATTATCTTTCTGCTCACCTTTAGGGGCAGAGGGAAACCAGAGGAGCGAAAAACAAGTGCTTCCAATGTGGTCAGACTGGCCACTCCAGAGAAGACTGCCCCCAGCAATACCACTGGCTGGGCAAGCCACCTGGCCCCTGTCCAGAATGCAAGGGTGACCA
>CAUYRH010043064.1:0-13811 GCA_963574655.1 Perodicticus potto | reverse complement strand
TTGAGATACTTTGTTAAGAAGAATATGTTCCAGCTCCATCCATGTAAACATGAAAGAGGTAAAGTCTCCATCTTTCTTTAAGGCTGCATAATATTCCATGGTATACAAGTATCACAATTTATTAATCCATTTGTGGTTCGATGGGCACTTGGGCTTCTTCCACGACTTAGCAATTATGAATTGGGCTGCAATAAACATTCTGGTACAGATGTCTTTGTTATAATTTGGTTTTTTGTCTTCTGGGTATATACCTAGTAAAGGAGTTATAGGATCAAATGACAGGTCTATTTTTAGATCTCTAAGTATTAGGAATCCCCAAACCAGGTATTTTTTTGTTGTGGTTTGGCTGGGGCTAGGTTTGAACACACCACCCTCAGTATATGGGGCTGTTGTCCCACCCACTGGGCCACAGGTGCCGCCCTAAAAGGTTTCTTTCAACTTAAGACAACCCCTAGAGGGACGGTGCCTGTGGCTGAGTGGGTAGGGTGCCAGCCCCAGCCAAACTGCAGCAAAAAAATAGCCAGGCATTGTGGTGGGCAGCTGTAGTCCCAGCTACTCAGGACTTGGGCAAAAGAATTGCCTAGGCCCAGGAGTTGGAGGTTGCTGTGAGCTGTGTGACTCCATGACACTCTACAGAGGGTGATAAAGTGAGACTCTGTTTCTACAAAAAAAAAGATAACACCTAGAGCAGTGGTTCTCAACCTGTGGGTCATGACCCACAGGAACTGTATTAAAGGGCTGTGGTATTAGGAAGGTTGAGAACCACTGACCTAGAGTTCCATATATACTTCTACTGTAATTTCAACTGTAATTATTTATTTGAATTTAATTGATACATATTTTTCCTCATAACAGAAATACAAATCTAAATTGATGAATGTGCTACCTACTTTCTATTATGGACTAAATTGTGTCCCCCACCACCACCACCCAAATTCATATTTTGAAGTCCTAATCCTCAATACTTCTGATTGTGATCATATTTGAGAGAGACTCCATAAGAAGAGATGGAGATTTTACATCTGTTGTGTTTATCTGGATGGAGTTGAAACACATTCTGCTTAGTAAAGTATCTCAAGAATAGAAAAAAAATCCAATGTATTCAATACTAATATGAAACCAATATATAAACAACTACATGCCCACAAGAAATAAAAAACACAAATACAGTCTAGAATGGGGGAGAGAAGAGGAGGAAAAGGGGAGGGAGGGTGATTGGTAGGATCTCACTTAAGGTGCACTATGCCAGAGAGTTCAGCACCCCCCTGGGTGAAGGGATGAACTACAACTTGAACTTTACCTTAGAGTTGAAAACAGTGTAACCTAAGGATCTGTGCCCTCTTGTTAATTTGTAACAAAAAAATTTTTTAAAGAAATAATTAAGCTTAAATGAGGTCAGATGGGTGGGCCCTAATCCAATCTGACAGTTTCTGTAAAAGATGAAGAAATTTGGACATACATAGAAACACCAGAGAAAAAGTCATATGAAGAGAAGTCATTGTGAGAAGGTGGCTGTAGGCAAGCCACGGAGAGCGGCCTCAGGAAGAACCAAATCTCCTGACATCTTGATCTTGAACTTTTGGCATTCAGAGCTGTGAGAAAATATATTTCTGTTGTTCAAGCCAACCAGTCTATGACATTTTGTTATGGCCACCCTAGCAAATGTAAGAGAGGGAAAAAAAAATCCTTTTCTTTCTACCTTTCTAAGTTCTTAATTGAACCCCCCCATAAGAAAAGACAGATTAACAAGAAAAAAAAACATAGAAATTTACTTAAGTTTTGAAACAAGAGCCTTCATGGGGAATGGACGATCCCCTTACCATAAGAAGCTAGAGTTGGATGTTTACATACTGATTTGGGCAAGGAATAGTAAATTAAGAAAATGTGCCAAGGCAAAGGGACTTCAGCTAGGGCAGTTAATCACAGAGAAGTGGCTAGGAAGACAAGGGCTAGTTTAACAAGGTTTCTTTGTACAGATTTCTCTCAATTTTAACTTTGTGTCCTTGACGGTAAGAATGTTACATTCCTCCTGGTAGGGAGAGGACATTTTCCATATAGGAGTTTTATCTCCTGCTTTCAGGAAGAAGAGGGGGTGGATCAGAGCACCCTTCTTGCACCTGCTGGTCTTCGATATGGCTTTTGGCTCAAAATAATCCCCATGCCCAGGTGGCACATTGTGGGGTAGCATATTCTGCCATCCTTCACAAGTGAATACACTTTCCTTCTTTGGACCTTGGCATCTTTTCAGTCATGCAAATTTAGAGCAATGGAAGTGCGTATCTGCTGGAAATAAATGAAAGAAATGGGAGAAAGAGTGTGTTTGCCTTAAACTCTTGTCTCCTGAGCTAATATGGGGAGGATTTTCTGAAGAAGACTCACATGTCAGAGTCCATATGCCCCCAGGTCCAACCCCTGGAACACATACCAGCCAGACTTTAAACTGCCAGGATCTCATCGTTGCATATGGAAGGGTTTCTTCTGGTGGCTGAAACCTGCTCTGTCAGTGCTAAGAGCAGACTGGACATGCCAGATATTGATGCCCAATGCCTGATGGAGTTGAGGATGAGCACCCCAGCTCTCTCACCTCCAAATGAGGGAGCTCTGATAACTGGATACTGGCTTCAGTATTTTCCCACAGTATCAAGCTTCCTTTACCCCAGTGGGAACTTTCTTCATAAGGCACCTTTTATTGGCTTCCTTCTTCATCCCTGTTAAGTACTCCACTCATCTATAGGTATTCCTACAAGCATCTCCCAAGTGAACTACTAGGGTGTGATCCTGAAGGAACTAGTGCTAAGAAACCTGCTTTTTGGCTACATATATGTGAAGTTTGGTTTGCCCAGGGGGGTAATGATTCTGAATAGGAGTCTGAGAGACTGGCAGAACAGACTTCTTAGGAACAATTAACAGCTTCCCTATGTGAGTTTGGTAAAGCTTTGGAAAATACCATTGCTTCTAAGCCTATTCTCCTTTTACTTAGAGTTTGAAAGAGTGGATATCAGAAGGTTTAGATCTTCTCAGAGACTACTCAGAACAATGTTAAAGACACTTCAAGTTATGTCACTTTCAGCATTCTGGACCGCCTTAACCTTCTGTAAACTACTCATACCTGAGCCCTATAGTTCAGAATGAGGACAGCTCTGGGTTATGCTTCACATAAGTGCGTTAGTAAAACTATCCTGACCATGCCTTTAACCTCTTCAGAGGTTTTGCCATCAAGAACACTCATCTTTGCCTCTTTTGGAAAGATTTGTCATAGAAGTTGTCTCTGTTGAGAATTTGGTGAATCTCCTATATTAGTACTTAAATCCTAAGAAGTATGGCCAGCTTAGGGGATTTATAGGAAGCTTTCAGGGCTCCATCATCCTGGTTTTTAATTGGCAATTAGTGCTACATGGCCTTCTGCACAGGGCTAAAGGCCAGGATCACAACTTTAAAGGCCTGCGGCCAGCTCACTCTGTACATCTCAGCCTTCTGCTCACTTACCAATGGAAAGGAAATGAAAGCTCATAGAACTTTATTATTTTCCCTCTAACCGTATGAAAACTCTTTCCTATGAATTGGTTAAAGTATTATAAAGAGGGAAAATATCAAGTAGGCATACCTATTACATTCAAATGGACATCCTTAGAAGTAGGACATTCTGTGAGACGATCAGGGTCCTAATACTGTCTATAGTTTAAGCATGCCTAGTAAGATAATTCCTCTAAGCAACCTATCCTGGTATTAGTTCAGACCTGCCACAGAAAGAGTTAGCAGTGCACTGCAAAACATAAAATCCCTAGATAGGGTCCCCAGAATTTGTTTTCCAAAATTTAAAATTCTTTGTTTGTTTTTGCTTTATTTTAATAAAGGCAAATGAGTTTGTTGAGACTGAGGATTTGACATTATATTACTATTCTTGACAAGGTACTGAACACCAGAACTGTGTCTGGCAGCTTGTCAAGAGTGGATATTGTTTTTGCCTGAATCTTTCCTTTCATCTATATCCCACATCATCATCTTGTGGGTTTTGCTTCAATATGTCTCAACTCTTCCTTTCCTTCCCATTCCTGCTTTGACTATGTCATAGCCTAGGTTGTTTCATAGCCTGTAACCATGGTACCACCACACTGTCCTCCCTGGTCTTAGTTCTTAGCATTCCAGGCTACTCTGCCTCCTATCTCCTGACTAACCATCACAAAACTTGCTTCTATCTCCCCTGCCCAGGAACATGCTATGAGCACAGAGCCTTTGCACACACCTGCCAATGTCCTCTGCCTGACTTTCAGGACCCTCCATGATCTAGCCTGTCCCATGCATCCCGGCAGACTTTAATTTTTGACTACTTGACATGCTTTTTGTTTTTTCCATGTACCATGAAAAAGTGATGACCATTTCCAGGGCCAATGGGTAAGGCTGTGCCTGTTGTGTTCTGCCAGACACCAAAGGGCACTGTTCACAAAGATTTTCACCTAAGTGGTGGCTGCTAGCATTATATAACCAGCCACCCTGGGCATTGATACTTACATGATTTTGTTCTGTTAAACCCCCTGTTTAAATCTTTCTCATCTTCAGAATGTAGCTTAGACATGAAATCTTCCTCAACTATGCCAACTTTCACTGGTCTCCCCTTCCTAAGAAGTTCTAGAAGTCTTAGAAACTCCTACCATGCAAATAGTTCCTAATAATTCCCCTCGCCTCATTCGTCTTTTCATCTCACATCAGAACACATCTCACCCATAACTTGGTGACCATTGAATAACTTTCTTTTTCTTCAAATGTGAATATTTTTGCTCTCCCAATTAGATTCAAGCTTCTTGAGGGAAGGAATTCTGCCATCTACCTCTGTAGCTAATGTGGTACTGAACATGGAATTAGCATTCTATAATAAATACTGATGATTTGATTATGGGTCATGATCAATGGTAAAAACAGAAAGAAAAAAAGGACATTAGATGTTGATATCCTCCTTAAGGTAAAATCAGCATCACATCTAATTCGATCCCAAAGTTAGCTAAAGTGAACCAACAGCAAGATGGTCAAGCAGCTAAGGCCCATTCCAGGAAGCTGCCAAAATTGTCCAGGGAGAAGAGAGAATTAGTCATTTGTAAACCAACAGTAATAAAGTAGATTTCAAGCAAGGCAGTTTCAATTATTTAGAACACTAAGTAGCTATTCAAGGTTCTTAATATGCAAAATGAAAGGCAGACAGGCTAGTGAAACAACCTTTCTTTCTGCTTGTTGGGGATTGAAATTTTATGATGATTATCTGTTGTGATGGCAGAAAATTATTCCAAATACATGCCCAATAATACCTATAAGGAGTCATGAATTCTCTAGTAAATGCTCCAGAAAACAGCCACAAAATTCTGCCATCGCATCCATCTTTTTCTTTTTTTGTTTTCTGGGGTTTTTTTTTTTGCAGTTTTTGGTCGGGGCTGAGTTTGAACCTGCCACCTCCAGCATATGGGGCTGGCGCCCTACTCCTTTGAGCCATAGGTGCCACCACATCTGTCTCTTTCTTCACATGGAATATCTCAGCTGCCTTAGAAAGACAAATGCTCCATTCAAACAGAAAACAGCCTCCTGCAAAGGCCTTACTTCGCCATTTCCTCCTCTCTCTCTCATTTACCTCTCACATCTGATCCTATGCTCATTGTCACATCTTCCTCAGAGTCTTGTTAGGATTTAAGCATAAATGGTTGTGTTGGATTTCCACTAGTATTGTCTCTTCCCAGACCAACTGCCTCTAATCCCTCCCAGAATCTCTTATCCAGCAGATACTGTTCCATCTCACAAACACTTGTTGTGGAATGTGATCTCTGCTCATTTTCAAGCTTGTGACTTTTGGTAGTAGTGGGAACATCCATTTGTATGAAGTAGATATCCACTGAGATAAAGAGCAATCCTTTAAATTGCAGTTGAATTCATAATTAACATCTCTTTGTGTAAATGGGGCAGCTTACATCTGTCTTTGTTTTTGGCCTGTCCATACGTGCTCACATTTAGGAAGTTAGGCTCGGCCCCAAGCACTCTAGGTCTTAGAAGTGCTCCTTCTCTGATTGCCTACTTTTAAAAATCTGATGCAGCCCCTGTCTCTTTTACCAGAAAAACACACAGGCATTTTTCATATAATTCCAGGAGGTTTCCAGCCCCTCCAAAGCCTATGCATCCCAGATTGAAAGGAATGAGGAAGAAAGTCTTTAACACACTTAAATTCCTGACTGTGCAGGCACCACTCTTAAGTACTTGACAGATAATAACCCATTTATTCTCCCAATAACCCTATGAGGCACCTTCTATGATTATCCCCATTATCCTCACTTTTTTTTTTTTTTAAGACAGAGTCTCAAGCTGTCACCCTGGGTAGAGTGCTGTGGAGTCACGGCTCACAGCAACCTCCAACTCCAGGGCTTAACGTTTCTCTTGCCTTAGCCTCCCAAGTAGCTGGGACTACAGGTGCCTGCCACACACCAGGCTATTTTTTGGTTGTAGTTGTCATTGTTGTTTGGTAAGCCCGGGCTGAATTTGAACCTGCCAGCTCTGGTGTAGGTGGCTGCTGCCTTAGCTACTTGAGCTACAGGCACTGAGCTTCCCATTATCCTGATTTTATAAATGATTCCATAGATGTGGCCCATTCAGCTTCTCATGATTAGTTAAAGACAGAGGGAGGATTTGAGCCCAGCCAGTCTGGCCCCAGTGACTACCATATGTTATGGTATTGCTCACTTAGGATTAGAAACTATAAGAAAGAAAGATGGTACGAAAGAAGGGAGGTAAGATAAAACTCAACAATGCTTCTAAGACTTTCCTGTGAGTTCATGGACCTTTGAATTTATTTCATGCTCTATTCTAATTTTTATCCTGTACATAGAGACCCCAAAATTATCTTATCCATATACTTTGAGAAAAACTAAAACTTTACAAAGAAGAAGGCTTGTTGGTCTTCTGAGTGTCCTGTTTAAATAAGTTTAAAATTCTATTGTTACCATTTTGAAAGGTATCTGAAAGAATGTTTTAAATCTATATATTAGAAAAATGCACCATTACCGGTTTCGATCTGGAATTGTAAAATTACAGTTCCATGCAATGCCTACCATGCAGATAACCATACTGTAAAGTAATAGGGAATTTAACACATTATTAATTTTTTTTAGAGACAAAGTCTCACTTTATCGTCCTTGGTAGAGTGCTGTGGCGTTACAGCTCACAGCAACCTCCAACTCCGAGGCTTAGGCGATTCTCTTGCCTCAGCCTCCTGAGAAATTTAACACATTATTTAGAAGCAATGACATCGGTCCCCAAAAAGTTCACTAGGAGGAGTCAAGGATAACAAAGATGCAGATACCCCAGGGGACTATGGCCAAAACTCACTCACCCTCAATGGACTGGAGAACAGGGTCAGATTCTCTCATCCTTGACAGTGAAATTTTGTCATTTCACTAGGAATAAACAGAATCTTTGTGAGCAACAGCTCTCCCCACTTCTAAATAGACATAATAGAGAGGTTATAGATAACAGATTCCTTTAGCAGCTCTGTTAATAGCAGTTAGGAATTATTACCCCTTCAAATGTCTCTTCTTCTAGCTCTCCCTCTCAAGGGACCTGGTCATAGACAGAAAATCAGATAATTGTTGCATTTGATTTTCTTTTTTTGAGACAGAGTCTCACATTTAAATTTTTTAAGAAAGTTCTGAGCCTGGTGCACTGGCTCACACCTGTAATCCCAGCTACTCGGGAGGCTGAAGTGGGAGGATCGCTTGAGCCCAGGAGTTCTAGGCTGCAGTGAGCTATGATCACATCACTGCACTTCAGAGTGAGTGTGTGGGTGGCAGAGCAAGACTCTATCTTTAAAAAAAAAAAAAAGAAGAAGAAGAAGAAGAAAGAACTTCATTCTTATTCTTTATTGCTACTCTTACCAATATTACCTCTTTTAAGTAGGTTAGGTTTTATTTAGTAATAAAGCATTTAAATATTCCTCAGTGTTTCTTTTTATTAGATTTGATGTAAAGCTTTAGAACAAAAAACAAATTTGGGGGAATTGACCAGAACATATTCACAAAGTCTGTGTGCCTGTCAAAGTATATGCAAATTTCATGAAAATATCTAATAAATGTGTACGTGTATGTTTGTATGGTGATAATTTTGATTAAATATTCTTAGTAGAAATTTTTATTTACATGATTTCCAAACACAGAATAAAACTTATGTATGTTCTTATAATTTATAGGGTGTTTTTATAAGCATCATTTCTTCAGCCTTTATAAACACCCTACAGATTGGATTTTATTAGCCTATCTTATAGATGAGGAAACAGGCTCAGAGAAGTGAAGAGTTTGGTTAGGGTCACAGAGCTAATAAATCACAAAGGTCAGACTAAGGCCAGGCTTTTTGACCCCATATTCAGTATTTGTTTTACTATCCTACAGCTGTATTTGGAGTATAAAGGTTGTGGAAATTATATTATGATGGTTGGCAATAAAGAAAGTACTTGAAGGATAACCTGTCTAAAGACTTGGAGTTTACCTAGAACGGGGGAAGGGAACCTGGTGGAAATCACATCTAGACCATTGTTTGTTCATCAGATCATACAGTTTCCTTGGGACTCACAGGGACCGAATAACAACAGCACCAGCCACACAGAGACAACCATGCTGTGCTAATAAGAGCACCAGCTGCAGTTAATAGCCACCTCAAGAGTTAGATTCTTCTCACACACTTTGTCTAATCTTCTCAAAAACCTACAGTATGGATGTTACACAGAATATAATGTGGAGGCTCAGGCAGACCAAGTAACCTAAGAGTGCATAAGTAGCAGGTAGAAAAATCTTGATTTAAACATACTACCATTTGATGCTGAAGTGAGTATCTTCCATTTTAACACCCTAGGTCCCTGTGGTAGCTACCACTGTGGAAGTCACTAGTTCTGTGTCGGTGTAAAAGTGACATTAGCTCCATGAAGGTAGATAGGAAGTAGGAAAGAAAGCATTTTAGTCTGTTCAGATCTTCCTTCCTCCCTATTATCAGAGAGATAATTTTATTTAACCTTGTCCTATAATAATAATTCTCAAATAGTTTTGATCTTAGGACCTCTCCATGCTCTTAAATTATATAGGACCCTAAAGTGCTTTTTGTCATGTGGGTTATATCTATATCTATGAATGCTTACCATATTTAATTTAAAAACCGAGAAATTTCTTAAAAATAGGCCAGATGTTGTGGATCACTCTTTTAATCCCAGCACTCTGAGAGGCCAAGGCAGGAAGATTGCTTGAGGCTGGGAGTTCCAAGGTTATACTGAGTTGTAATTGGGCCACTGCTGTACACTAGCCTGGGTGAGAGACCTAGACCTCATCTCTAAGAAAAAAAATGGCCATATGTTAATGTAAATACTATATTTTATGAAAAATAATTATGTTTTCCAAAACAAAACTTAGAAGAGTGGTATTGTTTTGCATTTTTGTTCATTTCTTTAATGTCTGGCTTTGAAGCAGCCACATCCTTATATCTGCTCCTACATTCTGTCTGTTACAACTTCATAGCTCCATAGGCTTTGTAAAACACCAGTATACTTACGAAAGAATGAGAGCAAAAAGATCAGATAACATTTTAGTATCATTAAGAAAAGACCCTCAAGGCTTGACACTTGTCGCTCAGCAGGTAGGGCATCAGCCACATACACTGGAGCTGGCGGGTTTGAATCCAGCCTGGGCCTGCCAAACAAAACTGACAACTACAACCAAAAAATAGCAGGGTGTTGTGGCAGGCACTTGTAGTCCCAGCTACTTGGGAGGCTGAGGCAAGAGAATTGCTTAAGCCTAAGAGTTTGAGGTTGCTGTGAGCTGTGACGCCATGGCACCACGGCACTCTACCTCGAGTGACAGCTTGAGATGCTGTCTCAAAAAAAAAAAAAAAAAAAAGAAGAAGAAAAGACCCTCATGGAACCCCTGAAAGGGTCTTGAGCAAGTGCAGAATCCCTGGTTTACATTCTGAGATTCTCTATAACCATTTCATCATGTACTGGGGCAGTGAAATTATAGATCATCTAGTCCAGTCATCTTGTGAAGCAAAATCCCACCAGAGCAGTCTAAGCTCCCCATTTTGCAAGGATAGGAAGCACTCTAGGTTCAAAAAGGATAAAATGGACAGAAAAGCTTTTGTTATGTTGAGAAGAAATTTTTTTCTCTGTGGTTTTCCACTTTGGTCTTAACTCTGTATAGAATGAGTCCAGTTCCTCTTCAACATATTCGAAATATTTGAAAACAACTCTCTTATCATCTCTTGCATGCTGTCATCTTCTCCAAGCTAAAGGCCTTTATATTTAAGAACTTGGGACACCTTTTGCTGCTCTGAGTGTTCTCTGGCCCAGATTTAGATCTTCTGACCAGGATCTTCAAAAGCCAATTTGAGCTCATACAATATTGCTGATATTCTCTAAGACATTTACTTGCAGCTTATTCTATATTAAGTTCGGGTCAGTGCTACAAGCGCTTAACATCCACAGGCAGGAAGAAGCATGTTTTTAAAGGTCTCTCTCTCATTGCTAGGTGGACATGATCTTTGACACCTTGCTTCTTTTTCCACACTTTTGTTAGCCTAGTTCAGGTCCTGCTTTTTTCAAGGCATCCTTTCATCTGCACCTTCCCTTCATCCCTTTAAGAAAGGCAGTGCTGTCTGTGAAGTACTTTAAAGTTTGCAAGCAACATTACAAGCACCGCCTCAATTAGTAATTAGAAATTCTGTGCACACAATGTACTGATACAAATAGCATAGGAAAAGCGCAGAGAAGGCTTCCACGAACTCAGTCTTATGGACTGCCATTTTAATAGCTCATGTCTAGGATCCAGTAACCTGCTTTGCTGGTTGCCCAGCTTTCAGCATCTCCCTTTTCTAAAGCACTTTACATACTGATGCTAAAATCGTACTCCCTCCTTGCTGAACACGCCACCATCTGGTGTCCATTTATAGCCTCCCATCACCCATGGGATAATGTACTTTCCTACAACCTTAGAGACTCTGCATCTGCTCATCTGCTAAGACCTCTGTTGCTTTCTGCAACATAGGGTAGCAGTGTTTAGTTAATCATGATGTTGTGACTCATTTGTTGATACATCCAGCATTCTTCATGCGTGTTTTATTTACTTATCAATTACTATCTGCTTTGCACTGTATTGGATAATAGAGAGGGATGTAGGAGACTGAGCACTATGCTTATAAGAATAGTCACCAGTTCTTGAGGGAAATGCTGAGGGCAGGACAGTCTGCTGGCTGGCCTAGAGATGTTTTGCAGCCTGGAGATAAGCCCTCAAGCAACTTAGTGCTCTAATGAGATAAGATTGGTCTCGTCAGTAAGCAGATGTTGGACCTCAAACATTTGTGGTGCATCAGGGTGGGAGTCAAGCCCATGGAGAAAGAGCACATAGCGATCTTTAAGCATGGAGTCCTTGTACGTGGGGCCTCCCGCACCTGTTGTATATCGTTTCAATAAACGGAGGTTACTCGAGGCTCTTCTGCACTTCTGGTGAGCCTCACCTCTTGCAAGCTTGTACTTTCAATCCACATAATGGCTGTTTCATGTGTGTGGTGCCGGTGACATAGTGGCTCTGACAAAGGGATACAAAGATGAATAATTTCTTCTTTCAAAGGGTTTATAACCTTACATAGGTCAGAAAAGCAAATATGATTTAATTCAAATACAGAGACAGGCAGTGATAAGGGAGGTGATAAGTGTAGAATCATAGTTGTAGGTAAACGTTGAAGTTTACTGAAGAAGAATTAATCCCAAATGGGAAGAGCAGAGAAGGCTTCTAGAAAACATTATTTGATCTGTATAAGGGTAAGTAGATTTCCATAACCTGAGAAGGGAGAATGGGACCGACTGGGTTGTCTTTCTTCCTGTCTGTTGGTTAAGTTAGTTGCCTTATTACCTTTTTTCTCTGTCTTCTTGGATATTTGACTATACAGATTTTTTTCTTTTTCACAAAAATGTCCTAAATGCCAAAAGGCTTGGTGAATTTGTACACCTGACCTAAACAAAGAAATTTTCAGGATGATAGTAGTACATTGCACATAAAAAGGCATAAATGGCCAGGTGCAATGGCTCATGCCTGTAGTTATAGCACTCTGGAAGGCCAAGGAAGAAGGATTGCTTGAGCTCAAGAGTTTAAGACCAGCCAGAGCAAAGTGAGACCTCATATCTACTAAAAATAGAAAAATTAGCCAGGCATCATAGTGGAGCATCTGTCATCCCAGCTTCTCAGAGGCTGAGGCAGGAGAATTGCTTGAGCTCAGGAGTTTGAGGTTGAGCTGAGGCCATGGGCAACAGAGTGAGACTCTGTCTAAAAAAAAAACAAAAGTTTGAACAGGCAGACTTTGTTTCAAGATTATTAGTGTAATGAATGGTACCCAACTTTTTCAGCCACAGTTTGTGGCAGCAGCCACCAGTACCAGTGCAAATTGCATAAGAAGTTTTATCTTCCCCATGGTGAATATTTGCATGACACATAGTACATGATGTATTACAAAATTAATAGCACAGTGTCACACAGGTTTGTCATGAACAGTCTGATGGCAGAGAGTTATATTTATGATTTTCAAAAATGAAAATAAAATGAATATGGCTCAGCACCTATAGCACAGTGAGTAGGGCACCAGCCACCTACACTGAGGCTGGTGGGTTTGAACCCCGTCCAGGGCATCTAAACAATGACAACTGCAACAAAAAATGGCTAGGCATTGTGGCAGGCACCCGTGTTCCCAGCTGCTTGGGAGGCTGAGGCAGGAGAATTGCTTAAGCCCAAGAGTTGGAGGTTGTTGTGAGCTATGATGCCCCTGCACTCTACCAAGGGTGGCACAGTTAGACTCTGTCTAAAAAAAAAAAAAAAAAAAAAAAAAAAAGAAAAGAAAAAGAAAATGAATAAGGTTTAAAATTTTTAGGCTTGAAACATGTTTCCTTATTTTGCAGCATTTCTCTCAATTGCATATTCATTTCATAAGAAAACATAAAAATAGGGTAAGTATCAAGTATTCAAATGGTTCTATCTGGCATTCCCAGTAGAAGCAGAATGGAAAGACATGGCTTTTTTGTGCAAGAATCTGCTTTCTGATTTCCTACCTGCCCACCCTAAGCCCTTGGGAAAGTTGTGCTCACATATAATCCATTTTGGTGATTGCGTTATGGAGTGTTGGCAGGATTGAATAGGGAGACAAAATTATATGTAGGTTTCCTATTTTTGAGAGCTGGTAAAGCAATGCAAAACAATTTAAATAGGGACAAAATTAAACATGTGAGATGTTGGGAGGGGATGAACTTCAAAGAGTACTCATTAGAGTCCTTATAGCTGTGGTGTTGGGAGACTCATTAGCAGGAGGTTTATGGATTTATCAGCAGACAAACAGATGGGTGGACAGTGGCAGAACACAAAGGAAAGTCCAGTTTATGGATGATTTCCTTGGTGCTCATATTCTTGGTAATCTTGATGGGGCCACAAAAGTTCAATGACGAAAAACGATGAGAGTCACTCCTCAAATTCCACACAGCTGGGAATGGAAAATCCTATAGCCTGTTTTCCAAGGGCCTAGGCTTAGCAAGGGCAGACTGCCTTTGCTTCTCCACTCTCCCCTGAGCACCCAAGTCTAGGGCCACTCCTGACGAACAAGCTTTTAAACTCTGGCATCTCTCTCTGTCTTTTTTTTTTTTTTTTTTTTTTTTGAGACAGAGCCTCAAGCTGTCACCCTGGATAGAGTGCTGTGGCATCACAGCTCACAGCAACCTCCAATTCCTGGGCTCAAGTGAGTCTCCTGCCTCCGCCTCCCAAGTAGCTGGGACT
>CAUYRH010043062.1:0-12305 GCA_963574655.1 Perodicticus potto | reverse complement strand
ATCCAGGTTAATACAAAGGCTGTAAAGTCTCCATTTTTTAAATGGCTGAATAGTATTCCATAGTGTACATATACCATAGTTTGTTAATCCATTCCTGGATTGGTGGGCATTTAGGTTGTTTCCACATTTTTGGCGATCGTAAACTGAGCTGCAATAAACAGTCTAGTGCAAGTGTCCTTATGATAAAAGGCTTTTTTTCCTTCTGGGTAGATGCCTAGTAATGGGATTGCAGGATCAAATGGGAGGTCTAGCTTGAGTTCTTTGAGAGTTCTCCATATTTCCTTCCAAAAAGGTTGTATCAGTTTGCAGTCCCACCAGCATTGTAAAAGTATTCCCTTCTCTCCACATCCATGCCAGCATCTGCAGTTTTGAGATTTTGTGATGTGGGACATTCTCACTGGAGTTAGATGGTATCTCAGGTTGGTTTTGATTTGCATTTCTCTAATAATTAGGGATGTTGAGCATTTTTTCATATGTTTGTTAGCCATTCATCTATCTTCTTTAGAGACGGTTCTTCTAACAAAAAAGCAAAATCCCCAAACCAGAGATACTGGCATGGATGCAGAGAAAAGGGAACACTTCTACATTGCTGGTGGGAATGCAAACTAATATATTCCTTTTGGAAGAATGTTTGGAGAATACTTAGAGATCTAAAAATAGATCTGCCATTTGATCCTATAATTCCTTTACTAGTTATATATCCAGAAGACCAAAAATCACATTACAATAAAGATATCTGTACCAGAATGTTTATTGCAGCCCAATTCATAATTGCTAAGTCGTGGAAGAAGCCCAAGTGCCCATCGACCGATGAATGGATTAGTAAATTGGGGTACATGTACACCATGGAATACTATGCAGCTTTAAAGAAAGATGGAGACTTTACCTCTTTTGTGTTTACATGGATGGAGCTGGAACATATTCTTCTTAGCAAAGTATCTCAAGAATGGAAGAAAAAGTATCCAGTGTATTCATCCCTACTATGAAGCTAATCTATAGCTTTCATATGAAGGCTAAAACCCAGTTATAGCACAAGAAATGGGGAAAGGGGCAAGGGAGGGGAGGGGAGGGGAGGTGGGAAGATGGGTGGAGGGAGGGTGATTGGTGGGATCACACTTATGGTGCATCTTACAAGGGTACAAGTGAAAATTACTAAAAGTAGAATATAAATGTCTTCATATAGTGATTTAAAGGCCATGAAGGCTATGTTAAATAGTTCAATGAAAATATTTTAGATTGTATATAAAGTCAGCACATTGTGCCCTATGATTGCACCAATGTACACAATTATGATTTAATAAAAATTTAAAAAAAATAGAGAAACAGTTAAGAAAATATTAACTGAAAATCTGAGCATAAGAAAGGTGTGGCTCTTGCATCACAACAATGCACCAGCTCACACAGCACTGTCAGGAAGTTTGGAGCTAATAACAGTTAACTGTATTGAAATAATATCTTCCTACTCACCTGTCTTCCTACTCACCTGTCAGTGACTTTTTTCCTTATGGGAAGAAAAGGAAATAATAAAAGGAAGACATTTTGATGACATTCAGGACATCAAGGGTAATATAATGACAGCTTTGATGGTCATTACAAAAAAAGAGTTCTGAAATTGCTTTGAAGGGTGAAGCATACCTTCCTAAGGGGAATACTTTGAAGGTGACCATAGTGATATTCAGCAATGACGTATGTAGCACTTTCTCCAGGATGAATTTGAGAACTTAATTGTCCGACACCGTATGACTTTAGATTTAGTCAGGGAACACTATAGTCAAGGAGGAACTTTCCAAGTGAGGCCATGAGAAGCATTAACAATCCAGTTCCTTTCATCAGGTAGATTCAGGAGCTAATGAATGAATTCCTTCCACTGTCAGGGTATGCATGTGTATAATCACAATGACTATCTGGAACAATTCAGTTCTTATTAAGGATCAAATATGCTCTGTTACTGAGCATATTTTGTGTGCACGTGAGTGTACTATTGTTTTTTGTGTATTTCTATGCCATTGTATAAAAGGCAAGAGAAAAAAAAAAGCATTCAGTTTAGAGTACAGATGCTTTGTTTTGAAGTAAAGGAGAAAAGTATCTGTAGAAAGATATCATGAGTGATAAAACATTTTGTTCTTATTCTAATTCTGGAAAATCATAGATTTTTGGACTGGACTATGACATGATCAGAAGTGACCTTTGATAAGATGTATTTGGAAGCTAGGTGCATGTGATATGAGGGTAAGAGACTGAAGCTAGACTATGAGCTAGCTGATCTTGAAGGCAAAGTGTTGTTATGTATTTTAATTTCTAGTCTTTGCCTACTAAGTAGTCAAAGATGACCTGATATACTATATTTTGTGAAGAAAATCTAGAGAATTATATGTATCTAAAATCTGGGTTAAGTTCTTAGGCATGGTATAAAAAAATCTGACAATTAAATCAACTAAGTCATCTCCTAGGTGAGGGAGGGTGCTTTGTCCTGGAGATGCACAACTTTTAAAGCTCACTTCTTTAAAGAGTAAGTTTGGTTGTCTGATGATTTTTCTAAAGTCAAACTGTCACAACCAAAAACTTTTTAAGCTCAGAATGATAGTTTCCTTGGCAATATTCTTTTCAATAAATGTCAGAAGTATATTCAGTTAAACTGGGTTATTTCTGTTTGTTCCATGTGTCTGAACATTGTTCTATTTTATTTCTTTACCTTCTTGGATTCATGTTTTACACTCTCTATTTAATAGAGTCTGCCTGAAGCATATCTGAACCAATAGGCTTGATAGGAAGTCCATATCCTTTTGGAATCATTGAAGCAAAATATAGAAACTTTAGGAAAAGGGAATGAATTAAGGAAAAACAGTTATTAGTTAAATAATTAAAATAAACATTTTGTTTTGAAATAGTAAAGTTAATAATTGTTAAATGGCAGGTTGATGGAATGCTTCTGAACCATGGGAAGGCACTGGACAAACACAACATTCTTATGTAAATGAACCTCAGCTCAAGAATCTATTATGTGGTCAAGAGATATATTCCTTGTCAGGATGAAATATATCTGAGGATAGGCAAGAAATTCAAAAAGTATATCTTTAATTCAAATTACCTGAAGAAAGCACTGTCTTTAACAAAGGACTAATAATAAATCAAGTCAATAAAAAAGAACTCAGGTTGAGGTAAAATTTAAAGAAGCTAATTATCAACAATGAATCTCTACTTAACCTGTTTTATGTGATTTGGATTTCTATGTCCTCCCAAAATTCATATTTTGAAATCTAATCCCTAGCACGATAATATTAAGAGGTAAGGACTTTGGAAAGTGATTAGGTCATGAAGGAGGCACCCCCATGAATGGGATTAGTGCCCTTAACACAGCATCCTAGGGGAGCTTTTTTGTCCTTCTGCCAGGTGAAGACAATGCTCAGAAGGCACTCTCTATAAGCCAGGAATGAGCCCTTCCCAGGTACCTAATATAACTGTGCTTTGATCTCAAACTTATCAGCTTTTGGAGGTGGGAAAAATAAATTTCTGTAGTTTATAGGCCATCTAGTGTTGGATAATTTGTTACAGATGCCCAGATGCATTAAGATACTATTGTGTTACTTGTACAAGTATGTTGCTGTATTACAAATTATTGCAAATTTGACAGCATAAAACAATATACATTTACTATCTCACAATTTCACAGGGTCAGGAGTCTGGAAACAGCTTGAAATGGTCATCTGATCATGGTATCACAAGGCCACATAACATCTATATTCTCATCTTGACTGGGGTTTTCTTCCAAATTCACAAAACTATTGGCAGGATTTATTTTCTTCAGCTGTAGTACTAAGAGCATCTGCTTCTTCATAGCCAGCACAGGAAATGGTTTTCACATGTAAATTCTTTTTTAGAAAGCTCATCAGATTGGGTCAGGCATACCCCAAATAATCTCCATTTTCATTTAAGTCAACTGACCAGGACCTTCCTTTTATATGCAAAGCTTTTTCATCTCTGCCTCATAATGTGACACAATTAGGAAACTAGCATTCCATCAAATGGGGCATATTGTATTCAGGACAAACAAATTACACATCCCACTTCTATTTATGAGGAGGGGATTACATTAAAGCATGGATAACAGGGATTATAAATCATAAGGGAAATCTCATCCATCTATTTAAAAATCCAAGTGAAAAAAGATCTCCTTAGACTCTAAATTCTTCTCTGCCTATATGCTTTGATCATTTTGAGAGTTATATAAATGCAATTCATTTGGCTTTTTACATTTTGCATAATACCCTGGATATTCATCAAGGTTGTTGTGTGTATCAACTGTCCATTACTTTTTTTGTATATCTGTATGAAATCCCTCCTATAGATATACCACAACATGTTTAAATATTCACCATCTGAAGGGTGACCAAGTTGTTTCCAGTTTGGGGCTATTCCAGATAAAGCTACTGTGCATTTTCAAGTACAGGTTTTTATGTGAACATACGTTTACATTTATCTGGTATAAAGAGCTAAGAATGAAATTTCTGGATTATATTGTAGACACACATTTTTGTGTATTATATATATATTTTTTAAGGAACTGCCCGACTCTTTTCAAGAATGTCTTTACCACTTTGCCTTCTACCAGCAACATCAGTGTTCCCACTTCTTCCAACCCTTCCCAGTTTCTTATGTTGTCACTATTTCTTTTTAATTTTTGCCAATGTAATGAACATATAGTGACTGAGATCCTATGGTTTTAATTTGTATCTCTATGTTCGCTTCAGTGAAATGCTTCTTCATACCTGTTGCTCCCTTTCTACTGGATCTTATTTTAACCTTTTGTGTTTGTTCTATTCTCTGTATACATATCCTGCTTCAGATATGTGGTTTGCAAATGTTTTCTCTCAGCATGTAGCTTGTTTTTCCATCCTGTTAACTGAGTCTTTTCCAGGTAAAGAGTTTTCAATTTTGATGAAATCCAATTTAACAATATTTCTTTTTATGGAATGCATTTTCAGAGTCAGAATCAGAACTCTGACTGGTCCTAAATTCAACACATCTCCATTTTTTTTCCTAAATGTGTTATACCTTTGAAAATTATTCTGGAATATTGGTCTCTATTTGAATATTGGTCTCAAATCTGTTATTCATTTTCAGTTAAGTTTTGTAAAAGATACAAGCTTGAGATTTAGGTCAAAGTATTTTTGGTTTTTCTTCTTATGAATGTCTAGTTGCTCTCATACTATTTCTTAAAAAGCTTTTCCTTCTTACATTGAAGGTGGGAGACATCTTCAGGTCCCCATCTGGTTTTCATTTATGCTGGAGGCAACAAAGTTTGATATCAAAAAGAATTGATATTCTGGCAGGGATGAAAAGTCCAGGCTCCCTATTTAAATTTTTCCCATACCACCCCAGTGGAAAGCATAGGGCATGTTATTATAGTCTGTTAATGGTGAAAGAGTTATTTTTTAAGTGTTTTCTGACTTTCTAGACTTTCCCTTTCCTGATCCTAAAGAGTGTAATTTTTCTTTTTACTTGTACCCACTGCTGCAGAAAAATCTAGAAAATCCAAAAGTACATATGAGCAATGAAAAAGAAATAGAAATAGAGACCAATATTCCAGAATAAATCAATTTAAACTGTAGAAATTTAAAATATGTAAAAATTAAATCCATGGTATGGCACAATACATCAAAACTAGGATCCACAATCATAGAATATCAAACAAACAAACAAAAGGCCGGCATGTAGATTATAGGCAAAAGAACGCTGTCAATATTTTATGAAGAGTACTTACAAATTGGGAGGGAAAAAATTAATGTGCAAATTGAAAATTTTGCTCAAATAATATGAGTAAATATACATAAAATATCAAAATTTAAGAACATACAGAAAATTTCTCAAATTCCCTCTTACAAAATACAAATTAATTTTAAAATTTATTATTCAATATTAAACAAATTTAAAAGACATATGTCATATATTTTTTGGTCATGAATGCAAAGTCTATTAAAAACAAAATACATATACTCTTCAACCAGTAATAATCCTAATAACATGCTTTGTGACACCCATTTTTATGGTATAAAAGGACAGCCTAGACAGACTTACACATAGACAGAGGCCTAGCAGAGAATACGTGTATGTATGGGATTCAGAAGCAGTTGATCCTAATTATTTGCAGGTTTCCTATCTGAAGATTCACTTACTCACCAAAATTTATTTTTAACCCCCAAGTTGTTATTTGACATGGTTTTTTAATCCTTCGTGGGCAAGCATATGAAGAATTATGAAAAATTTAAGTTGCCTGACACACAGTTGAGGTTGAATAAAGCAAAGCTCATAATACAAACAAGCACCTTTTCCGTGGTTTCTTTGGTGCCATGTGTCTGGACTTCCCGTGACGTGTGTGTGTGTGTGTGTGTGTGTGTGTGTCTGTGTACATGTGTGCGATTTCACTGTCACACTGGTTCCCCAATGTGGTGCTGAAGTCTTCTCTGTCATAATACAAGGTGGCTGTGATGTGATGACCCAGTGTTAGATAAGCTTTTCTCAGACATGAATTATACTGCTGTTGGCAATGAGTTCATTGCTAAAGAGGCAGCAATATTGTGTTAAATAAGATGTCTTTAAACAAATACACATAAAAGAAAATTATGTCCTGATGGGATGAAAAAGATCTGTCATTAGATGCTTACAGGACCCTAATCTTGTATTTCACTTAAGAGCAATGGTTTGGTATTCACTGATTCAAATGTTTGTGTTGCCTTTGTAACAGGTAATTACCATAAAGAAGGTTCTACAGCATGTACGTGTGCCTGTAGGAATGTGTATGCATTTATAATATATATGTTTGTGAGTGTACATATAAGCATATATTTTCTGTGTTTATAGGCATATATGTGTGTGTATATATAGGTATCCCACAGGCTCACCTCTACAGGACAATTTCAGTTGTGAAAAATATGTAAAACACAAAGTTGGTCGTTATGATACATTTAATTTTGTTAATATAGATTGCCTTAGAGAATTGGTAAATCTGATTTTGGTATAATAGAAATAGAATAACAACAACAACAAAAATTCCACATTGTATTTTTTTAAAGTCATGCATTATACTCATAAATTATGCCCAAGGTACATACAAATATGGATGCATATAAAGAACATTTTAAACATTGTAAGATTTTTAAAAAGTAATTAAATAAGAAACAAATAATTATCTCAATTCTCATATTCTTCAAAAGAATAATATTTATATACATTGTATTTATTTTGTTATTGCATTCCATCTCTTATTATTTGCTTAATAAGGTGGAAGATTATTAGATAAATACAGACTGACAGACAGACAATAATGACGTAAATTGGGAAAAAGTAGACACTGGTAAACATATACAAGAAACAAATAGAAACATAAAAAATCTTCAAGCCTTAAATTGAACATTTATGACAAAAGTTGCCTATATGTGTAAATATTGAAATAGAAAGAAAAGCACCAAAGACAGGTATGTATATGGCTATATAGTATATATTTCAAGACAAACCAGTACATCCCATGCTGATGTACCTCTGCTTAAGTAGCTAGATGACTGCGGTCAAATCATTTTATTCCTACGAGGTTCCGTTTCTTCAATTATATTATTACTGATTTATCTATTTAACTTCATTTTTTGTGATCCTTAAAATTATAACATTTGTGTAGCATGTCTTCTGAAAGATGATTAGCTAAAACAAAAAGGACTTCAACTATCATTGCCATAAAATTAAATTCTTATATAATTTTACCAAATCATTTTAATGCTCACATGAATGCTCTTAACTCAGGCTTTTGGTTATTGTGTTTCTCTAAAAAGAAACTGTTTATTAAGCCTATGTATCTATACAGGAAAATGTAATTTTGTGGTTATTTTTGTCATCTGCATGGCTAACCATTTAATTGATGCATGAGAAAAACCAAACACAAACAGAACTTGATGCATCCAGTCAGACAATCCCAGGGGCTATTTTACTCAGTACCTGGGCCCTTAGCTGTAGCTGCTTGTAACAGAAGCAAACCACTTCCCCAGACTTGTGAATTCCAGAGTGGTTGGTGTGCAGGCACAGCAACTGTTCCCTGGTGCTCCCATGTTTTGTAGGCTTTCTAAACCAAACATTTTATTCTAGGTTCCTGGAGATGTTCTGGGGCTTCTATTAGACTTATATCCCATTTTCTTTTCATTAAAGTCCATTTGTCCTCAAGACACTTCCAGTGGGTTTTGATAACTAGCAATAAAGTCTTATAAGTCACACAAAGATTGACATCCTGTGCTTTTCTTTTACAAATTTTATCTTTCTGGTTTCTCTATCTGTTACATTATAAATTGTTTATATAAGGTTTACTCTTTGAGTTAAAATTTTTAATTTCTGAGAGCAAATAAATGTTTATTCCTTGAAATCTTGTTGTAGAAATCTTACATGATTTATGTAGTATAGAAGTGATATTCTTCTATGATCATTTTGCAACATCAACAAAGAGAAATAATTGTAATTCATATCTGTATACAATCATGTATAATGTATAACACAGAGCAAATCTTATGTATAATTTATTACACAATACATTTTCTATAATTTAATATATAGCATATAACTCATAATACATTGTTTATATATGGCTCACTAATTTATTAAAACCTTAGTCAAGCCATAATGCCTAAGGCACTTAGATTTTAATAAGCTGTCACTCAAAATTCACCAATTAAGATAAATCTTTTGTTGTTTTGAATCATGGAAATAATGAAGAAACTAGATTTTGTATCCTCATGAGTGAACACAGCATAGCAGAATCTCTTTGCAGACATGTAGATTGTCTTGCAACTTCCTTGAGGGCAAACATTGCCCTCAGTTAAATAGTTGAATTATTATTTGGGTGGTAGCAAATATAAACTAAGTCAAATATTAAACTTTTGAGCATGTTCTCAAAAATTGTATTTCAATTCTATCATTTTCAAAATTTAAAAACTAGTTCAATAAAATTGTTGACAGATGGTTTGATTTCTCAAATAGATTTTTGCGGACTTTCGCCTGTTTTATTACTGATACCAATCAGACTTCAGTAGACTATTATTTTGCTTTCCACTAATGACATATATTTGTTTCGTATTAATCAAAACAACATTAAATGATGTGATAGAATATTAGGCCCTTGACTTGCATTTGTTCTTTGTAAATTAATTATTCTTAATCAAACATGATAGCTAAGGCATTCAATGCGTTAAATGTTCATAAACATGATTGAGAAAAATGAAAGAAAACCTGTAAAGGTCAAGGTAAACATGGGAAACCTTACGCTTTATCTCTCATTTAACCTATAACTTCAATACTTTCATAGGTAGCTGGCTATAATTTCCTCATCTATAAATGTAAAATTTAAAAAATATAGAACAGATTGACTGTTAAATATACATACTTGTCACTATGCTAGGAGCTATGTCAGGCACAGAATACAGAACCACGAATAACACACACACAAACACACACAATCCTGAAGAATTCCAAAGAAATTTGCAGCAACTCCTTAGCCAGGACTCTGTCCTTGAAAAATAAAATCATACCCGAGGTTATAGATTTTATTGAAATATCAACAAATATGTGGGAAATTATTTCCCTAGTGTAAAATTATGACAATACATCAGAGATGATAGTAGTTGAGCATGTACAGACAGATGAATAAATAATCTATTTTCTTTTCATAAGAAATGTTCTCTGGCCACCAGCTAAACCACTATATAACCTTCTACCTTTCCCATTTCCTGTCCACAAATAGCATCTATAGTTGCTCTTCCTTCCTAAATAATTCAATGCTATCTTTCAGCTCGTATGTACCACACACCACAGACAAAAGCTGTTCAGTTACTGGCATAGCGAGGAGTCTCGGAAGCTGTCAGTTGATCACTCATTGTATCCGAAGTGTCTCAAGTGTGGTGTTACCTCCAACATATCCTATTATTGAGAGAATAAAGTGAAAGAGGGTTTGGAAATTCTTATGCTAAAAAAATACAATTGTTTTCTTATTATGTGCACTCAATACATCAAATTTTCTGGACAGAAGTATGAATTAAACACATTCTACAGTTGTGTAGAGGGAACACACCATAGTGTGGAGAGGAGATGGTGGCTCAGCAAAGGACATGACATTTGAGCTGCAAATTGGTATTATATTCCTGCTAGTAGACTATAAATACTTTAATACATTATTTATTTCTCAGTTATTTCTCATAGGCTATTATATACTATGATAGCACCTTGAAAATAAGAGGTGTTACAACATTTGTTTAAAAAAAAAAAGAGAAAAAGACGGAGATAATTGTACTGTTTGAGGCCTCTTTTCAGTCTCATGTTGTATCTGATAGGGTTATTTAATTGAAAAATACTCTGCTTTTTGTAAGACATATAATTGAGAGTCTTTGGTACAATGTTGAGAGAAAATTCTCAGTTGGACTTGGGGCCACCTGCGTCTCCTCAGAGGACAGACATTGCATTAGTTGTCTCTTGTTAGGTAATGAATTACCATAGGTTGTGCAGCTTGAATGAATATGCATTCATTATCACTAATTTTCTGTAGATCATAAATCACAGCACAAATTAACTGAGTCCTCTGCTCAGGTTTTCACAAGGCTCCAGTCAAGGAATTGCCCAGGCCTTTCTCCCAGAGCTTCATCTAGGGATGAATCTGGTACAAGCTCCTTCCAGTTTTTGGCAGGTTTTATTTCTTGTGTGAATGAGAGTTCCAGCTTCTTCCTGGCTGTAGGTTGGAGGTTCCCCTCACGCCTTAAAGGACATCAATAGTTACTTACCATGTGACCTTCTCCATAGAAAGTCATAGCAGTTTGCTTCTTTGAGGTTAGGAAGAAAGTCTCTCTGTGGTGAATACTATTAAGAGGGAGTTATTTACATAATATGTTATGTAATACATCACATATATCATATAGCATATGGATATTATATGTGGTGATGTGTATATTGTAACCAAATCATATTTGTTTTTAAGTAATTTTGCTTCATAAACTAAATTATTATTCCTCAATTAATTGAAGAAAATTTACTTGAAAGCTGGTATGTAATTTGGGTATTTATAAAAAAGTAATATGTTATTTCACCTTTATTATTTCTAGTAAAGCTACACTCTTATAACCAAATATTTTTTTTCCAGGTTTATAGTGAGTACATGTTAGATTCTATTATATGATGTTCATCGCATTTAGTAGAATTTTATTTAGCTTGTCATTCATTGAACTGGAAGACAAATGCAAATTATTCTATGTACAAAATTATGCATTTGTACATTTAATGAAGAATGCCAGTTATGGAAAATAAATAATTTTCTTTAGATAATTTGTAAGTTTTATGAGTTCTTTTTTCTTTTATGGAGATATATTTTTCTTCTGTCCTTTGATGATTAGAAAAATAGTAATATACATTATGAAATACATATTGAGTTTTATTTGTCTCCTGGTGTTGTAGGAGTTTCTTCTCTCCCTAAATTCTTACAGTCAACAACTGCTTTAGAGACATGTAGTTCAGACGAGATGACTTCTGATATTGGGGCACATTTGCCCACACATCTCCCAGATTTCCTCAATCTTGAAAGCATGGGTTCTACTCTCCTTTGTTCTGAACTATCTTTCAACAGATGTTTGTACTGCAAATAATCTTGAAAGATATAATAAATCCCTCCAGAGTAAAGGGAGGGCATGCTTCCTAACCATTATGAAAGAATCCAGTCTCCTAAGCTCAGAATGCTTTGTCTACAACTAACCCACCACACGTGCAAATATTTCCTGGTCTTTGTGACACTCTGTGGAAATTGCTATGTGAGGAACCAGTACAAAAAAAGGACTGACACTTTGGATGCTGTTGGGATTTTTAGAAATAAACACTCCATCTCTAGCCCAGGAATTTTGAATATAATGCAGAATCCTTAAAACGGTATCTGGCTAATTGACTACAGTGGAAGTAGATAGAATCCCATCCGAGTCCCAGTGGAAGTATGTGATCTTCTCATTTAGATAGGGAGTCTTGTAACAGGGGAGGTAACTCAACATATTATGAGTTTTTTTTATTTTTATTTTTATTAAATCATAATTGTGTACATTGGTGCAGTCATGGAGCACAATGTGCTGACTTTATATACAATCTGAAATATTTTCATTGAACTATTTAACATAGCCTACATGGCCTTTTAATCACTATATGAAGACATTTATATTCTGCCTTTAGTAATTTTCACTTGTACCCTTGTAAGATGCACCGTAAGTGTGATCCCACTAATCACCCTCCCTCCACCCATCCTCCCCCTC
>CAUYRH010043059.1:0-26199 GCA_963574655.1 Perodicticus potto | reverse complement strand
TCAATGGCAGCTGAAGAAAGTTCCACCTGAGCTCGGTCCAAACCTGAGGACAGCAAAAGAATTTCTCCCTCGGCCACTGCACCTTTGTTCCTGCTGTTCTGCAGTACTGGAATCCCTGTAGGGCGAGGTATGGCTCCTTCTGGAAGGCCACAGAGATGGGGAGATGATTGTCCAAAGTTAGACCACAGCAGGATCACCCTACTAATGCTGAAGTTGGCTAGAAGGAGCGCCTCCTCTTAGGTTTGTGCACTTCAGCAGCTTCTGAGCCTCCACCCGCAATGTGGGAACCCTAGCCTCTGTCTGCTGCTGAGATACTCCTTATCTTTGGGCCAGGACAGTCCCCTTTCCCTCTATGTCTTCCTGTACAGTTACTGGATTCACAGGAACAGCAAAGCAGTACAGCCAATGTCTATGCAATGCCCGGTCCTAGCTAAGAAATGCAGACAATCTGGATTCTGGATGAGTTGGACTTCTAGACTTCCAGACTGGGGGAGTGGGTAGACTGAAGGATCAAGGTGGCAAGGAAAACATTTACAACACCAATCACATTGAGACCAAATGAACTAATACACAAGTAAAAGGGCTACCAGACACACAAGCCCACAGATGCACCCACAGTCAGAAACACATAGACATACAGACAAAATATAACAAACAATAAACCAAACAACAACAACAAAGAACAACAACAAAAAATCTACAATAAAAATGATACTTGTAAAATACTTGAGAAAAGAGAAAAAAAAAGCCTCTAAAGAATATGATGTAAGCGCTCTTAGAAGTTATAAGAAGGGAAGAAGAGGAAGGGGAAAGAGAAAAAAGAAAGTAGTGTTTGTGAAAGAGTTAGAAAACAGAAGAAAGGAAAAAGAAAAATACAATTGAAAATAGAAGATAATAAAAGTAACCTAAGGAAAGAAAGTAAAATAAAAGATTATTTATCAATGGCTCCTCTGGGAAAAGGATATTAAAAAAAAAACCAACTTCAAAAATATTATTCTTGTATATATATAGAAATACACATCTTTATGTATGCGGTAGAAGTCAACTTTAGTGGAATAAATTTATAATGCAATATACTTTGTGGACACCAGATGGCACTGTGAGTGGTTCCCAGACTTATATGTGATTCACCATTTACTTTGTTTGTATGGAAAACACTCTGGCCGGTCGCCATTCTTGGAGTTTCTCCAACGGTCTGCATTTGAAAAGGTGCCCTACTCTGGGTGTTCTGCTCCAGACGGCACTCCCACCCGACCTCCAAACTTAGTGCAAGAGTCCTCGTGTCACAAATCTCTCCACTCTGCCCTCCCATTCTCTCGCAAACTGGCAACTGCAATCAGCCGTGGGAGAGGGACTTGCCGGGGCAACCGCTGTGGCTGTGGGGGAGGGGCTCACCGCTGGGGCTGCTGCTGCCACTCTGAACTGCTGCCTCTTCCACAGCTAAAGTGCATGGGGACCCTCCTCGCTAATTTCTACATCTCAGAGTGTCTCCTCCACACCCCAGATCCCTGGGCACCCTGTGCAGTTAGACCTCACCACGATTCCCCACCTGGGAAGGCACTGTCGGATCAATTACTCTCAATGATCTGGGGAAAAGGTGTTCGCCATTTTGGACATTTCAAAATGTCTGTTTCCCCTCCCCTCAACTCTCGTTTGGGCTGCCCAGTTCTCTATGGCTCCAAGCAGCATCCCTTTCTGGTTGCCAAACTCTGAAATCCACGCTTCAACAAAATTTTCATTAGTTTTTGTGAGTTGCGAACTGCTGTCTTCACTATGGGAGGGGCTGGCTGCCGCTTCTCCCCTGGGCAGGGGAAAAGTCTATAGCAGAGTCCGTAGTTTTGAACTACACCTCAAACACAACAATCCACCAATTTGCTGTGCATCTCCAGCTGTCCATCCACTCCAATAATTCACACGGGGACAGATCCAGAGCTCCCTCCCTCTCACCTGTTGTCCTGTGAGAGATGGGCTACGCTACCGTCTCAATCGCCATCTTGCTCCTGCCTTCGCTTTCACATTTCTTGGTTATGTATCTAAGAGTGGAATTCCTGGATCAAATGGTAACTGTGTTTAATACATTTTTGTGGAACTGTCAGGTCGTTTTTCCAATGTGATTATGATGTTTTACATTCCCACCAGCAGTGTAAGAGGGTTCTTTCTTCACATTCTTCCTAACACTGAAACAAGACTCTAACTCTTGATTTGGGCATTGGCAATATTTCAGATTATGTTGTAAAATATTTCTGATGTGATTTTTGGAAAGTGAAATTTGCCTCAAGTACTGATGTTTTGTTTAATAGGCTGTAATTTCCTAGGATTCAAATGTCAAAGTTTTCTTCTCTGAGGTGAGCAGTAATGGAAATAAATCTCTGTTGAAATCTTTTAGCCTTAACTCCATTTATGTGTAATTTAAAGTTCAGCTAGCTAGTATTTGGGCATAATTGACCCAGAAATTTGTGCTCTACTCACTAGCTGTCTCTTTTCCGGTGGTTTTCTCTTTCAAATATCTGAAGTTTGTCCTCTGTTTCTTCAAGTAAGAGTGAAGTTTTCTACCTAAATTTTAGTCACCTTCTTCTGATGCAGATTGGGTCCTTCCCTTATCTTAAAACCACACAAAAAAATGAAACTGTATTCAGTGCCATTCCTTCCTGCAAATGGTGAATTTCCCCTTCTGGTTTCTGCATGCTTTTGACCACTTCAAGAAGTTCTATGTATGCATGCATAAATATATTTATATTTTTATTTGTTGTGATAAAAGTATTTAGAGGGGAGTGGCAAGATGGCCTACTGGAAGCAGCTTCTGACAGAGGCTCCTGTCCAAAAGGAAAGATAACCACCAGAAACTGCCCAATTGAGCTGAAGACTGGGAGCCCAGCCGAGAGAGAGAGAAGTGATAACTGCAGGTCTCCTCTGCTGACGCAAAGGACCAAAAAACCAAGCTTCAGGCAGAAAAACTGAACTACAGTTTTCTGCCATTCTGAACTTCCAGGACACACTTCCCCCCTTACCTGACGCACCAGAAGCCGGACCTCTGCTGCAATTGAGGGAGGAGGACTTGAGCAGTGACCTTCCTCCCAATCTGCCAGACCAGTCTCATGTAAGAGACTCCGGTTCCCCACTGAGGCCCCGCCAGCCCCCAGGCCAGGAACTCCGCCAGGAACTGCAGGGTTGCACTCCACCCATGTTGATCAGGGACCCTGCACGGACCCCAGTGGCTCTGATCCGTGCCCCACGGCCCTTGGCCCACCGCCCAGAGTGGTCAGGAACTTCAGGGGAATTCCTGCGTGGCCCCCATTGTTGCTCCGCCAGGCCTTGGCCAGCAGTGGCCAGGAACTCCACTGGGACTCCCCTGTGGCCCTGATTGGTGCTGTCCTTGGGACACCACCAGCAGCGGCCAGGAACTCCACGGGGACTCCTCTGCCCCAATTGGCAGGGCCTTGGCACACCGCCAGCAGTGTCCAGGAACTCCGCAGGGATCCCTGTGCAGCCCTGATTGATGCTCGCCTTGGGCACCACCAGCAGCAGCCAGGAACTCCATTGGGACTCCTGCGTGGCCCTGATCGACACTTGCCTTGGTCTGCCACCAGCAGCAGCCAGGAACTCTGCAGGGACTCCTGCGCAGTCTCGACTGGCACTTGCCTGCCACTGGCAGTGGCTAGGAACTCTGCCGGGACTCCCATGCAGCCCTGATTGGCACTCGCCTTGGCCCGCCACCATCAGTGGCCAGGAACTCTGCCAGGATTCCCACGCAGTCTGATCTGTGCCCCACCTGGCCTTGGCCCACCACCTGCAGCAGCCAGGGTCTCCACTGGGACCCCCCCCCCCCGGGCTTCTACCTGCTGTCCACATTGGCCATGGACACCACCGGGAACCTGCCAGGTCTCTGCCTGCCTGCCTGGGGAAGGAACTCTGGGAGCCAAACAACCCGTGTCCTCCCCTACCCTCTCTGCCTCCGCACTGGCTCCGCCCATCTGGCCAGGGACTCAGGAGGGATTCAACCTGTGCCCTCCCTCTGGATCCCTCCTCCCAGGCAGAGACTGCTTGAGGCATGGGTTCCCTCTGAAAAGGCCACCGGGTGCTGGGTACTCCCAGAACCGCATGCACCATCCCATGCCCTGCTGCTTGATCTGTGCTTGATCCAGGCGTGTCACACTCTGGAGCTGCTCCCACAGCCAGAACTCTCTGGCAGGGACAGTTCCAGAGGAGCTACACAGGTCACTCCCTACAAAGATCCAGCAACAACAGAGTGATCCTGCCAGGGTCTGATCTGGGAGAGACACCTCCCCAACTCTGAGGACAGTTATAGGCAACAGCAAAATATAATCATGAGGTGGAATCAACAGAAAAAACTCTGGCAATACGAATAATCAGAGTAGATCAACTCCCCCAAGGAACAACAAGGTAGATACGGCACAAGATCCCTTGCATAAGCAAATGGCTGAGATGTCAGAAATCAAATTCAGAGTCTGGATAAGACTCAAATAAGACTCGAAATGAGATCAGTGGAATGGAGGAAAAGACGGAACTGGAATTTCAAGCAGTAATTCTGCTTGAAGGAAATTACTGCTAAGAAGGAAGTTACCAAATTTTTGGAACAAAATGACAATGAAGACACGAATTATCAGAACCTCTGGGATACTGCAAAGGTAGTCCTAAGAGGGAAATTTACAGCACTGCAAACCTTCCTCAAGAAAAAGGGAAAGAGAGGAAGTTAACTACTTAATGTGACATCTTAAGCAACTGGGGAAGGAAGAACATTCCAACCCAAACCCAGCAGAAGAAAAGACATAACCAAAATTAGAGCAGAACTCAATGAAATTGAAAACGAAAGAATTATACAACAGATCAATAAATCAAAAAGTTGTTTTTTTGAAAGGTCAATAAAATAGATAAACCTTTGGCTAACCTAGCCAGGAAAAAAAGAGTAAAATCTCTAATTTCATCAATCAGAAATGGTAAAGACGAAATAACAACAGACCCCTCAGAATTCAGAACATCCTTAATGAATATTACAAGAAACTTTACTCTCAGAAATATGAAAATCTGAAGGAAATTGACCAATATTTGGAAGCATGCCACCTACCAAGACTTAGCCAGAACGTACTGGAAATGTTGAATAGGCCTACATCAAGTTCTGAAATAGCATCAGCAATACAAAATCTCACTAAAAAGCAAAGCCCGGGACCAGATAGCTTCACGTCAGAAATCTACCAAACCTTTAAAGAAGAACTAGTACCTATATTACTAAACCTCTTGCAAAATATAGAAAAAGAAGGAATACTACCCAACACTTTCTATGAAGCAAACATCACCTTGATCCCTAAACCAGGGACAGACCCAACAAGAAAAGAAAACTATAGACCAATATCACTAACGAATATTGATGCAAAAATATTTAACAAGATACTAACAAACAGGATCCAACAACACATCAAACAAATTATACACCATGCGCAAGTGGGCTTAATCCCAGGGTCTCAAGGCTGGTTTTAATATACGTAAATCTATAAATGTAATTCAGCACATAAACAAATTAAAAAATAAAGACCATATGATTCTCTCAATTGATGCAGAAAAAGCTTTTGATAATACCCAGCATCTCTTCATGATCAGAACACTTAAGAAAATTGGTATAGAAGGGACATTTCTTCAACTGATAGAGGCCATCTACAGAAACCCACAGCCAATATTGTATTGAATGGAGTTAAATTGGTTAAACTTATCATAACCCTTTGTCATTCTTCAAGATCCACCTGTTTTCTGTTCAAGCCAAATAAGAGAGTCAAAAATTTACTTCTTGAGAAGGGGCAAGATGACTGACTGGAGCCAGCCTCTGACTGAAGCTCCTGTCCAGAGGGAAGAATATCCAGAAAGTACGCAATTAAGCTGAAGATTGGGAGCTGGGCCGAGAGAGACTGTGATAACTGCAGGTCACCTCTGCTGAGGCAAGCTGTGACTCCAAGAAAGCAAACTTCAGGCACAAAATTCATCCCAAAGGAAAAGTGTCCATCCGCTCCCCCAAGAAAGTTGTGTTTCTTTTTTTTTTCTTTTTTTTTTTCCTCTTCTCTTCATTTTCTCCTGTAGGTTTTCTACAGGCAAGCAGTGAACTGAAGACCTCTTGGTTCACCCCATGGGTGACAGCTGTAGGAAGTGGGGTCTACTTCCTCAGTGGGACCCTGTTGTGACTCTGAGCACTCTCTTGCCAGGCAGAAACATTGAACTAACATTTTCTCTCCCATTCTGAACTTTCAGTCCACCCTTCTCCCCTTGCCCTTCAAACCAGAAGCCTAATCCCTGCAGAGACTGTGGGAGGAGGCTCATGAGCAGCGTCCTCCTCCCTGCCAGACCAAGCACTCCACCCACACTTGGCCAAAGCCTCGCCTCTGGCCCTGGTAGAGACATGGGTCCTATGTCCCACCTCTGCCCAGACAAAGCCTCACTTCTGGCCCTGCTAGAACAAGGGGTCCTGCCTCCCTGCCCCCCTACATTCAGCCCTGCAGGAGCCTTGGCACCACACCCCACCCCAGCTAGAGTCATGAGCTGAGTGCTTTCCTTGCCAAAGTCACTGGGGCACCAGGCCCTTCCAGAACCGTGTGCAGCGTCCCCAGCCCTACTGCTGGATCCATGTGCCCCATGCTCCCAGAGCTGTTCCTACAGCCAGAACTCCCTGGTTGTGGCAGTTGCCTGGGAGCTGTGCAGGGTCACTTCCTTCAAAGATCCAGCAACAATAGAGTGATCCTGCAGGGGTCTAATCTTGGAGAGACACCTCCCCAACTCTAAGAACTGCCAAAGGAAGCCAGAACTCGCTCTATAGGGATACTGGTGCTGCAGAGTGGCAGGGGCAAAGGCACAGTGGCTGAGGGATAAAAGAATTTTCTGTCTTGTTACCCCAGGATTACACTTAGTTCAAGTGGAACACTCACCCGTAGCTATTGAGTACTCAAGACAGGCAGGCTAGTAGCAGAGGGTAGTGGCCGGGCCACAGAGGCATTGAACTTCCTTTGACTCTAATAGGTGCAAAGCCCTGGCACATCTGCTTATTGGAGGGAGCAGGACCTCAGCCTGTGGGGTCACCAGTGACTGGACGTGAAAGAGGAGCAAGGCAGAGAAAGAGACAAAGCCCCCTCGTCCAACTCTGCTACTGGAACAACTCCAGGAACTCCCAATCCAATTTCACCTTACCTGCCCATCTAGCCAACAGTGAAAAACCCAGCCCTGTTCTGCATGCCCTGGCTAACTTAGGCCTTTAATTCTTCCTTAAATGGAATTGTTCCTCTGTTTTCTTGTATTATGTACATTTTGGTACTTTTACTTACCCCTTCAAAGTGCTTTATTCATGTTTTTGTCTGGAGGCTCAAGAGAAAGGAATTTATTTATCAAGCATTTTAATATCAGGCAATTAATTATTAATTATTTATCAAGCAATTAATAAATTCGTTATTTATCAAGCACAATAAGATTCTGTTAACAGATGTCTTGCAGTTATATACCAAGGGAAAGGAGACAAAGGTGAAGAAGAAAGCAAAAGGGTGACAGGGGGAAGGCGAAGTTTCATTAAGTTCAAGGAATCTTCAGCTGTTTTGTGAATACCATAATGCTAGTGGCCCCAGAGGACTTAAGCTATGGCTTTATGGCTTTGCCTCAGTTAGCTTAAACACCTGTTTTTTTAAAAAACTAATTCAATAGAATTAATTCAACAATATCTCAAAGAATGGGGGGGAAAGGTATCCAATGTACCCAACACTATTACAAAGCCAATATATAAACACGTACACACTCATACAAATGATAAAAAACACGAAGAGTCTAGCAAGGTGGAGGGGAGAAGAATTTGAGGGGAGGGGAAATGGGAGGGTGATTGGTGGGAGGAGGGAAGGCATTTGGTGGGATCTTGCCTAATGTGCACAGTGCAAGGGTATATTTCAAAATAACTAAGAGTAAATTTTAAATGTTTTAAACACAAGTAAGTGATGATTATGTTCATCAGCTTGATTTAAGCATTCCACATTGTATACCAAATCATCACATTGTACTCCATAAATGTATAGTTATGATTTAATTAAAAATTAAAATAAATATGTCAATGAGGATTAAAATGTTAATTCAATAATTAGTAATTTTACATAGTTGTACAAACATTACAATAGCATCTTTTTAAAAAGCTTTGCACGCATTTTAGAGAACACTATTCAGTATTACCAATATTACTGGCTGAAACCTGAAACTTGAATGGTTTGGCTAAGGTTCGCCTCATAGAACAAAGAGGTACCAAAATTACATAAGTCATCATTATGAACTTGGGAAAAGATTAAGGAAAAATTATCTATATAGAAGTAAGTTCAGAATATTAACAGGTGCCTATTACATAGATAAGGAAATATTAGATAGTAGAATAATAAACTTGCCTACTTACAGGAAATATGGAATATTTGCATCTGATGTCCACTTTTAAAACTAGAATCCAGAAGGACTTCTTTCCAAATTCAATTAGACCATCCTAGTACACATAGCTCTCATACAGTAATGTAAATGAAGACGCATTCTGAGGTCAAAGTAGATATAGATGGCTGAGTGAAAATAGATCAGGATGTGGAAATTTATGTGGATTTGCAAGGGTGCACAGAGTTAGTGTCTTCTGTTTTCTTATTCTATTTACTTACTAGCTTTCAGAGAAGTCAAACATTTTAATTAATCCCTATAAAATAGAAAGGACGACATTTATTTTTATTTCAAAATATTTTGTTCTTTTTTTCTGCTTCTCTATCACCTAGATTTTTATCAAATTTTTAAATTCTGATAGTCTTCTCACTACCAAGCATGGTTATCAAAACAGCATATTTAAATGCATTCCTGTTAACTAAACTAGATTAACACTTCAGGGACACACATAGGAGATGGCTTGTCAAAAAGCCCCTAAGAGAAAAGAAAATCAAGCCATTATAGGTCCAATAAGGAGTGCAAGTGGAAGTTATGAAATGTTGGCAAAAGAGTAAGAACACAAAAAGATTAAGTGAGTAAAATAAGGTGGGGTACAGTCAGAAATTCCTTAAGTCTCAGGCTTAGAAGTTGTGTGTTTCTTCTCAAATTATTGAGAGATGATGAAAGATCCAGAATGTTTTATCAAGTGAAAACATGTTTCTTTGTAACTGAAAGTCTTGCATCTCCTTGTACAAACGCGTGTGACTCACTTGGTAAACCTAGCAATTGATTGTAAGTCAAGGGAAATTGTTTCACCTCCTGGCCACTTTCACTTTTCATGATGAGTAGAAGCCAAGGTGATGCAACCCAGGAATAAAATTATGATATCAGAATACGTTCTCTGGAAAGGCAAGTACAGGAGTGAGCTGAAGGTGCACATGGCGATTGTACGCTGTATTTCAGGCTCTTGTGAATGCTCAAAAATTTGGTAGGTACTTGATTACAGCCTGGGTGTGAAGCCTGCTCAGAAATCACTGAAAACACGGAGGAGACACCTTTACAAGCTAGGTCTCCACAGGGTTTAGGAATGTCTATTGCTTCTTTTGTTAAATAATCTTTTTTTTTTTAATCATCTGAAATTCAGACAGCCTCAGAAATAATACAGATTTGTATTTGCCACAGCCCACAACACTCCCTCAAATCTCAGAATCTTTCTTACCTTCCATTTTCCAGATTTACTTTCTCACACCCTTGATGCTCCACCAATCATCTTGATCGATCTCAATATACATGTTTATAATCTGCTGTAGGCTGGACTCAGAATTCCCTGATGTATTCAGGTCTAAGGGACTTTGTCTCTAATCCACAGCTCATTCTCAATACAACACTCTGAATTTTGCTGTCATCTAGAACTGCCTGCCCTATATTAGAAATTGTATTTGGGAAATCTTTTCTTTCCTTAAGAAAAATAATAACTGGTCACTGTGGACAATTTGAAGAAATCACTCAAAATCTAAAATTATATAAAATATATAATCTAAAATTATATCAGTCACTTGGTCCAATCTCCATCTCCCTCTATTTTAAATTTAAAATTTAAAAATGGTAAGCAATAATTATATGTATTTATGGGACAGAATATGATATTTTAATATATGTTTATATTGCAAAGTGATCAGATCATGCTAATCGGTATATCCATCACCTCACATACTTTTTTGTGTGTGAAAAAAATCTATCTTCTTGATTAGGAAATCCAGCAGTGAGAATGGGCTTACCCCTTGTTGGCTTCTTCCATCTCTTTCCAGGGATTTAAGTTTGTCATTGTCTATTTCTACAAAGCCAGTTTCAACTCCCTCATTATTTTTCATCTTTCAAAATTTTTGACATTGCCTTTTCTGCTGTGTCTTGTTTTCTTTTTCCTTACAGGGTTATATCTTTTTGTTTCTTTTAGTGGTTTTCAGGAGGGAGCAGAGAGAAGCAAGTGTGTTCAATCTTGCCACATTTAACATTCTAAATTTCCTAACTGCTCCCCGTCCTTTTGCACTGCAATTAGCCTTTCCTATTTATCTTGATGGCATTATTCTTCCCACTTTAAGACTCTAGGCCCTTCTACCACCTGTGTCCCATCTGTGCTCCCACTTACCGGCACAATGTAAGGGTATATAGCATACCTCCTGAGTGAGGGACACAACTACAACGGGCACTTGAACCAACAAATGCAAACATTTCAACCTAATTGTTTATACCTTCACATTAATCATAAATAATGAATAAATAAATAATAGAAATGAGCTAATATAATTTAGGGTGTGTTTTCCTTAATGTCTCCAGCTTCTCATGATGTAACACTTTCACTACAATTTTAAATTGCCTGGAGTCCTCTTTCTTAAAATTCCCTTCACGTCCTGGTCAAACAGGAAATGATAGTAATATGAACAAAGTACACATGATGTGGTTTGACTAATTATGCATTAATGTGAAAGCATCTGCATCAACACGTTCCTTCAGGCAGGATATACATAAAGATTTACACTTCTATTTAAAGAATTTAGGATTTTTCTACCAAGTAAATAAATGTATGCTTTGTGTATTTAAGGGATATTTTGAAGAGTTTGAAGTCATATGGAACCATGTAGCTTACCTAGTCAGAAGTACACTTTGATATGTAGAATTCTGTAAATATGTTGCTTATCCAGCTCTTTCTTTTATGGACAAATCTTGAACATGATGGTCAGGAATAGCATTCACTTCCGGTCCTTAAGAGAAATTACCTTAGAGTTTACAGAAATGAAAAACAATAAGGGTACAACTCAAATCAATCAAGTATAGAACACAAATGTCTTAACACAGTGATTAAGTAAATGAGATGAAGGTTATGATAATTAGTTGGATGTAACCACTCCAATTTGTACAAAAAATCAACACATGGAATCCCACAAAGGCATAAATGTATTCATGATCTATGTATATATGACTTAATAAAAGGAAAAAAAAAAAGAAAAATAAATAGCTGTCAGACATAATTGATCCACTTTTTTTGAATACTCTGATGCAAGGGTGAACATATATGAGAATCCAACCAGCCTCTTCCTGGTTCAGTCCCTCCAGTGGACTCTAAATATTCTTTGTGATCACCTCTCATACTTTATTCATGGTGACAATTACTTGATTCCTTGTATTAAGTTGCTTTAAAAAAATAGGTGCAGATTTTTTTTCTCAGTCTCTGCTGAAGTTACTATTAAGTATAACTTTAAATATAATCTTTATTAATTGATTTACAGGAAAACCATTCTTTAACTCAATCTTCTGAAAATTCTGGTTGCCTCCCTATCTCTGCAAGGACATTTTGCTGTTCTCCATTCTGCAATCTCAGCGGTTTCTGTTTGGGTCCCTACAAGCAACTTATCACCTATGTTTCATGATATGACAATAATAGAAAGTATCTAAGTCTCCTTTTAACAGCAAAACACTCTTTCTTGATTGGGAACTGCGTAAAATATATGAGTCCTCCACTGAATAAGGACATCATGGCATTTTCAATATTGTTTATGCATTAAATGTTACCCCAGACTGCCTCACTTCTCTGGGAACCGATCTTCACACATGTAAAAACAGGGTTATAAAAGCTTTTATAATTCATTATCAGAAATTTGATCTTGAAGATAAAACATGGTGTCATCTACAGGTATGTGGAGGTGAGACAGGACCTGTGTCTTGGAGGGATGGTGCTGGTCTTCTCAGGGGTGCTTCATTTTGGGATCAGAAATGCTGGAAATAATCCTCTTATTGATGGTGGCAGTACCACATTTTCTTCTTGGAACTATAATTCTCTCTAAGCTGTATCTATGTGCCTGATGGGGCTTCCTGAGCATGACTAGTCACTCTCTTCTACTTTAGTCAGATAATGGGTCAGTGAATATTCAGACCTATCCCTGAGACTTGACTGTTGCCTTTGTTCCAAGACACAAGCTGATGTTTTACAAATAATGCTACATTTGTCATCATGTTTAGCTAATATTTAGTTTTAGATTTTGTGTCACAATTTTTTCCTGATAATTTCCCCCTTTCTTAGAAAGTTCTGCAATTAGGAAATGGAACTAATGGGTCTAAGCAATATTCTCTCTTGTTTTTCATTCATTTGTACATCTTATTTCTTCTTTACATACACAAAAGTTTATTTTTCTCTCTTGCTTGCATAGTAGAAATCAGTGGCTCATGTTACCCAAGTTTATGATACAGGTGCAACCAAACAAAAGATTAGGTTTAAAATTCTTTGGCCTCAATGTTTGGTTCCCTAGAGGAGATAGTTCCTGGCCTTTCTGAGTGACTATTATGGCTGCAGAAGCAGATTCATATTATACAAATAAGCCTGAAAAACTGTGGATCACGTCAAATTAGGGGACTGTTACCAATGAAAGGGAATCATTAGAATATCACAAACTACCCCCAATGTGTTCACTTCTAAAGCCATGGAAGTGGAGAAGCACATTTAGAGAGTGTATATAAAATAAGAAGAAAAGTGGGCCTTGGGTAACATTTGGAAATACTTGATATTTAAGGAGAGTGAGAAAAATATGCCAAGGAGATTGAAAGAAAACAGGAATTTGATACATATATCACACATGTGAAAGAATAGAATACTTCAAGAAAGAGATAATGATGGAGAGTATCAAAGGCTGCTGTAAGGTTAGAACATGTTAGCCTTGGATTTAGAGTCACCAATTTCATGGCTTTCCCCAAATAGTGCGATAGTTGAAGACAGTGCCAGGATTATAACAGATTATTTTGGGGGGTAGTCTTTATAATGATGAAAAATATTCTTCCTGGTTGGACAGATGGGGAAGCTTGGGGAAAGCTTGGGGAAAAATTTAGGCCACTATTCTAAGTCCTACCTTTAACCAAAATAATGTTTTCTCTTTTAAAAAAAACTTTATTCAAATTAATATGAGGGTATGAGGGTACAATATTAATATGAAGGTACATTGTTCTCACTTCTAGGATAAAATTCCATTTATAGAAGAGCCCCTCACCCAGGGGTGCGTTGTATACCCTCACAATGTACACATCAGGTGGGATCCCACCTCATGCTCTACTTCCTTCTGCCATACGTTCTCCGCCCCCCACCTCCTCTCACTTCCCTCTCCCTCTGAACTGGACTATAATAGTGTTTTATTATTATTAGGAACATGTAATTATATCTTTATATATTGATTTCATATTAGTATGGAGTATATTGGATACTTATCTTTCCATTCTTATGATACTTTACTAAGAAGAATGTATTTCAGCTCCATCCAGGTAAATATAAAAGATGCAAAGACTCCATCTTTTTAATAGCTGCATAATATTCCATGGTATCCATAAACTACAGTTTGTTGATCCATTAATGGGTTGATGGGCACCTAGGTTCCTTCCAAAACTTGGCAATTATAAATTGAGCTGCAATAAACATTCTAGTCCAAATGTCTTTGTGGTAAATGATTTATGTTCTTCTGGGTAGATACAGGAGATTGCAGGGTCGAATGAAAGGTCTACATTTAGATATTTGAGGATTTTCCATACTTCTCTCCAAAAGGGCTGCATTAGTTTTCAATCCCCCCAGCAGTGTAGAAGTGTTCCCTTCTCTCCACATCTGCACCAGCATCTGGTGTTTTGGGACTTTGTGATGTGGGATAATCTGGCTGGGGTTAGGTGATATCTTAGAGTGGTTTTGATTTGCATTTCTCTAACGATTAAAAATGAAGAGCATCTTTTCATGTTTTTTTTTCATTTGTTTTTGTTTTTTTGGCCATTTGTCTGCCATCCTTGAAGAAGTTTCTGTTCAAATATCTTGCCCACTTACAGAAAGGGTTGTTTGTAGTTTTCTTATTGTTTAATTTGAGTTTTCAGTAGATTCTAGTTATTAGGCCTTTGTCAGATTCATGGCTTGCAAAAATCTTCTCTCATTCTGAGGGCTGCCTGCTTTGTTTGTGGTACTCTTAGCTGTGCAAAAGCTTATTAGCTTGATCAAGTCCCAGTTATTTATTTTTGGTGTTGCCACAATTGCTATGGGGGATATTCCTCATAAATTTTTTTTCCTAAGACAATATCTTCAAGTGTTTTACCAACACTCTGTTCTACAATTGTAATTGTTTCATGTCTTAAATTTAAATTTTTTATCCAACAAGAATCAATGTTTGTTAATGGTGAGAGGTGCAGGTCCAGTTTCAGTCTTCTGCATGTGGATAACCAGTTCTTCCAGCACCATTTGTTAAATAAGGATTCTTTTCCCCATTGCATGTTAGGCTTATCAAAGATTAAATGATGATGTGTGGCTGGGTTCATCTCTAGATTCTCTATCCTATTCCATAGATCTGTGTCTCTATTTTTATGCAAGTACCATGTTGTTTTGATCACTATAGCCATGTAATATAACCTGAAGTCTGGCAATGTTATACCTCCAGAATTGCTCTTATTTCTAAGAATTATATTTGCTATTCTTTTTTTTTTTTCTGGTTCCATATGAATTGAAGTACTATTTTTTCAACATCTTTAAAGTATGACATTGGTGCTTTGATGGGGATTGCATTAAATCTATAGATTGCTTTGGGTAGTATGGACATTTTATTTCTTTCTTTATTTATTTTTTAGTATGGACATTTTAATGATGTTGATTCTTCCTAGTCATGAACATGGTATGTTCTTCCATTTGTTGACATTTCTGCTATTTCCTTTCTCAAAGTTTCATAATTCTCTTTATAGAGAACTTTCACTTCTTTTGTTAGATATATTCCCAGGTCTTTCATCTTCTTTGGTGCTATTGTAAAAGGAATAGAATCTTTGAATTTGTTCTCAGCTTGAGAATTGTTGGCGTATATGAAGGTTATTGATTTGTGGGTATTGATTTTGTAACCTGATATGCTGCTATATTCCTTGATCACTTCTAAGAGCTTTGTAGTTGAGTCCCTGGGGTTTCCAGGTATGAAATCATGTCATCTGTGAAGAGGGAGAGTTTGATCTCTTCTTCCCTCATTTGGATACCTTTGATCTCCTCCTCTTGCATGATTGTGATGGCTAGGACCTCCAACACTATGTTAACTAGCAGTGGAGACAGTGGACATCCTTGTCTGGTTCCAGATTTGAGTGGGAATACTTTCAGTTTTAGTCCATTAAATATAATATTGGCTGTGGGTTTGCTGTAGATAGCCTCTATCAGCTTAAGGAATGTTCCTTGTAAGCCCATTTTCTTGAGTGTTTTTATCATGAGAGGATGCTAGATATTGTGAAAAGCCTTTTCTGCATCAATTGAAAGAATAATATGGTCTTTGTGATTCTATTTAAGTGGCATATTATATTTATAGATTTGCATATGTTGAACCAACCCCGTGTTCCTGAGATAAAACCCACTTGATCATGGTGTATGACCTTTTTAATGTGTTGTTGTGCTAATATCTTGTTGAATATTTTTGTATTGATATTCATTGATATTGGTTGATAGCTTTCTTTTGTTGTTGGGTCCTTTCCTGGTTTGGGGATCAAGTTGATACTTGCTTCATAGAAGGTGTTGGGAGGATTACTTCTTTCTCAATAATTTGGAAACATTTGTGCATTATAGAAACTAGTTCCTCTTTAAAGGTTTGATAGAATTTTGGTGTGAAACCATCTGGTCCAGGGTTTTTCTTTTTGGGGAGATTTTGTATAATTGATGCTCTTTCAGTACTTGATTTTGGCCTAGTGAAGATTTCTAAATCTTTCTGGCTGAGTTTTGGAAGGTATTGTGCTTCCAGATGTTGGTCCATCTCCTCTACATTTTCATATTTCTGGGGATAGAGTTTTTTGTAATAATTATTGAGAATCTTTTGTATTTCTGTGCTATCTGTTGTTATTTCCCCTTTATCATTTCTGATTATAGTTATTAGAGATCTTGTTTTTCTATTTCTGGATTGTCTAGCCAAAGATTTATCAATTTTATTAATCTTTTTGAAAAACCAACTTTTTATTTCACTGATCTGAAAAATTCTTTTGTTTTCAATTTCATTTTAGTTCCGCTCTAATTTTGGTTATTTATTCTCTTTTTATAGGTTTGGGGTTAGATGTTCATCCTTTTCCAGTTGCTTGAGATGGCTCATTAGGCTGCTGACTTGCTCTCTTTCTGTTTTCTTGATGAAGGCATCTAATGATATAAATTTCCCTCTCAGGATTGCCTTTGCAGTATCCCACAGATTTTGATAGTTTAGGTCTTCATTATTGTTTTCTTCCAGAAATCTAATGATCTCCTTCCTGATTTCATCCATGTCCCAGCTATCATTCAGCATAAGATTATTTAGTTTCCATGATTTTATTTGAGTATGAAGATTTCTGTTGCTATTGAGTTCAATTTTTATTCCATTATGGTCTGAGAAGTACAGGGAATAATTTTCATTGTTTTTAATTGGTTGAGGTTATCCTTGTGACCTAAGATATGATCAATTTTGGAGAATGATCTGTGGGCTGATGAGAAGATTGTGTATTCAGTTGTGTTAAGATAAAGTGTTCTCTAAATGTCTGTTAAGTTCATTTGTTCTAAGGTCTTATTTAAGTGCATTATTCCCTTGTTTAGTTTCTGCTTGGAGGACTTGTTGAGTAAAGCCAATGGGGATCCTATGGGGTCAGATCAGTTAAGGTTTATTTTGTATATAGAGGAGCATTCACATAAGGCACATAGATGTTAACTATTGACATCTCTTCATATTGTATGTTTCCCTTGACCAGTAATAAGTGTCCATCTTTGTCTTTCATTATTTGTGTTGGTTTGAATCCCATTTTATCTGCATACACAATTGCAATCCCAGCTTTTTTCTGTGTTCCATTTGCCTGGAATACTGGCAAATCCCTTCACCCTGAGTCTTGTTTTATCTTTTGAGATAAGGTGAGTTTTTTGTAGGCAACAGTTATCTGGCCTGCGTTTTTATATCTAGTCAGCCAGCTCTCTCTTTAAAGGAGAATTCAAACCATTCACATTGAGAGAATTGATAGATGTGGTAGAGTTTTGGTAATTTTGTTTTTCAAAAGTCCAGAGTTTAATTTTATGCCTCTCACCATTGGGGAAGTTAGGCTTTGTTTTTTAATTTCTGGGTAGGTTTACTTTAGTGGGGTACCCTTCCATTGCTTGTTATGAAAAATGGGTCTGAGTATTTCCTGTAGAACTGGTTGAGTCATGGTAAACTTCCTCAGCATGTGGATGTCAGCGAAGTATTTGATTTCTCCATCACAAATGAAACTCGGTTTAGTAGATATAGGATCCTTGTATGGAAATTGCTTTTTTAAAAGAAGGTTGAAGGTCAATGACCCATTCTTTTCTGGGTTGGAAAGTTTCAGCTGAAAGATCTTCAGTCATTATTATACTTTTCCCTTTGTAAGTAATACTTTTCTTATGCCTGGTTCCTTGCAGAAGTTTCTCCTTCATATTAACATTGGCAAAATTATTACAATGTATATAGGAGATGCTTTGTTTAGATTGAGTCAAGCTGGGGTTGTGAAACTATCTACTATCTGAATTTCTTTGTCTCTTGCAATACTTGGGAAATTCTCTGCCATAATGTCTTGGAGCAGAGAATTTCTGCCTTTGGGATCATCTTTTTCTCCTTCAGGTATCCCTATGATTCAGATGTTTGATTTCTTGGAATGATCCCATAACTGTCTCAGGAAATATTCTGTTCTTTTTCGCCATTTTTCTGCCTCTTTGAATGCTTGGGAATGCAAAGTATTGTCTTCTTTATCTGAGATTCTTTCTTCAAATTGCTCAACTCTATTTCTGAGGGACTTTACTGTATTTTGAAGCACCTTGAATACCTTTTTCAATTCTTTAAGCTCTGCTATATCTTTCCTCATTATGTCCATATCATTAGTGATTTTGTCTTTGAATTCATTAATTTGAGACAACTTCTGAACTTTTTTTTGATTCTCTGTTTTCATCTCTTCCTCCAGTCCTAGTATCTTATTTGCCATCCATAGTCTAAATTCTATTTCTGACATTTCAGCAATTTCTCTGTGGATGAGATTCTCTGTTGTATTTACTTTGCTGTCCCCAAGAGATTTCGATCTACTCTGATTTTTCATGTTGCCAGAATTCTGCAGCTGATTCCTCCTCATGAGTATTTTCAGCTTCTTCTTCTTTTTCTCTTGTTTAGTATGTTAAACATGCTTTTTTAGTTGAATTGATAGGTTGTCCCTGATGAGTCCACTCCTTACCTTTGCAGTACACTCACTGCACTAACAAAGGCAGAGAAATGGTGAATCCTCAGCCCCAGACAGTGTCTCCAGGGGGACAAGAATCAGTAGGCAGTACTGGCCCAGAGTTCCAATCGAAGTCTCTCTGCCAGTGTTGGTTTCACCCACCAAATCAAGCTCATGAGGCTGCCCTGCTGACAGTGCTGGCCCAGAATTCAGGAGAGATGTTTATGCACTGGGCACCATCCACCCAATCAAGAGTTGAGGGCTACAGCTCTGTAGACAGCACAGGCCCAATGCTCAAAGTCACTCAGGCACTGGGAACCACCTGTCCTGTCAAGTTCAGGGGGCTGTTGCCTGGCAGGGGGTGGAGGGTTTCAGATAAGTCACTCAGGCACCAGGCACAGCCCACCCACTTGAGCTCAGAGAGCCTTCACCCAGTGGAGACTGCTAATCCAAAGTTCAGTATAAAGTCACTTAAACCTTGACCCCACCCACCCAATTGGGCTCAGAGAGCCCACCTCGTGGAGGCCTGAGGCCCAAGTTTAGTCCAAAAGTCACTTAAACCCCCACCCACTCACCCAATTGAGCTCAGAGAGCCCCACCTGGTGGAGGACAGAGATCCAAAGTTCAGTTCAAAATGCTTAAACCTCAGCCCGGCCCACTCAATTGAGCTCAGAGAACCCCTCCTGGAGGAGGGCAGAGGTCCAAAGTTCAGTCCAAAGTCACTTAAACCCCAGGGCTTTCCACCTGCCCTAATAGAGCTCAGAGAGCCTTGCTTGGCAGAGGCCAGAGGTCCAAAGTTCAACCTAGTCACTTTGACACCTGGATGTCCATCCAATCAAGCTCAGAGAACCATGCCTGGTGAAGGGGGCAGGTCCAAAGTCCAGTCACATGTCAAAGTCATTTAAGCACTGGCCCCTCCCACACAATTGAGCTGCCTGAGAAGCAGCTCCCCCCTCAGAAGTTGTCCTGAAGGGCAGAAAACAGAGCTGCCTGAGAATTCCTGAGTAGCTAGAGATGGGTAGTTCACCCTCACCCCACAAAAGCTTAGGCTGCCAGGCTACTGTTCTCATGCTGCAGCTTGATGGTTGGCAGACTTCCCCAGCTTCCCAGCGAGCTCATCAAACACTCTAGACTCTACCAGGGGCAGTTCTTCCAGTAACTAGGGTGATCTGGGTGCTCAGGATTGAAGGAAAAATATTTGGTCTTTTGTGCCAGACAGAATAGGGCCCAGTCTCAGTGGTGGGACCTCAATAATGAAAGAAGACTGGGACTTAGCAACTGCTCTCCCATGGGATAAGGTCAGGAGAATTTTGAACCCAGTTCCCTGGCTGACTGGTTACCCACCATAGAGCTCCCATTTGGGGGGAGGGGTCTCCCTTCCTCTGGGAGCTGGGCTCCTACCCATTCTTTTTCTTCCACTTTCTTGTTTCTGCCACTTGATTCAGCCTCAGTGACGTGTACCTCATGCAGTCCTCTTAATGTAGAGCTCCTCTCATTTGCTTTCCAGCCACTTCAGTCCAATATCTCTTCCTTTGGGCATGAGCCTCTGGTGAAAACTGCTTCTAGTCAGCCATCTTCCCACATTTCCTAACCAAAATAATTTTAAAGACACAATGTCATTGTAATCCTAGAAGAGTTAAAACGGTAAGAAAGGGATATGGATGTAGGATAATCGGGGACATATTTGTTAGTTAAAAAATATAGATATGTGAGTTATACATATGTTCAACATGTTGAGTTAAGTATTCTTCAAAGTAATTATGTAGGTAAAATATAGTACAGAAGAACTACCACCATGAAATGTATGTCACCAGCAATCTAAAATTATTAGGAATGGTTGTTCATTGAGATATTACAATATATTAATGTGATAGCTATATAATTTTAGACCTTATTTCTTACTACCTTCAGAAGAAATATGGTAAAGAAGTGGTTCTCAATCTTCCTAATGCCAAGACCCTTTAGTACAGTTCCTCATGTTGTGGTGACCCCCAACCATAAAATTATTTTTGTTGCTACTTCATAACTGCAATTTTGCTACTGTTATAAATCGTAATGCAAATATCTGATATGCAGGATGTATTTAGGTGACTCCTGTGAAAGGATTGTTCAACCCCCAAGGGGGTTGCAACCCACAGGTTGAGAACCACTGTGGTAAAGAAAGAAATGTTTACTTCTCTCATTGTTTTTCTGTGAAACTTTCCTCTCTGAAACTAACTTCTTACTTGGTTTCCCACAACACTCCAGAGAATTAGAAAAATGTGGTGAGTTCATTTGTTTTTCTGTCAACACATTTTTTTTGTATTGGGATTGCCCAACCAAAAAAAGCAGTGCAAAATTTTGTTTGGGATATAATTTTTAATAATTTACACATTACAGTGTTTCTTTATATGAAAGTTTGCATTTTTTTAAGTTGAATATTTTTAAACCTACTCAGGCCTAAAATAACTGAATTAATTCCTTTTGTAACAATTTAGATAGAACTGGAAACCATTTTCCTTAGTGAAGTATCATAAGAATGGAAAAACAAACACCACATGTACTCACTATTACAGAAGAACTTACCTAACCACACTCAGGTACACAGATGGAAGTACTCAATAGAAATCAAGCAGGTCAGGGGGAGATGGAAGGGTACAATGTACATTATCTGGGTAATTGGCACACTTACAACTTTGTCTCAAACTATACAAAAGCAATCCATGTAAACAAACCATTTGAACCCCTGTAATATTCTGAAATTAAAATAAATAAATAAACTGTATCTATGATAATAAGAAAAAAGCTTGTGTTAAACCAAAGAGTAAAAGAAAATTGAGTCAGGAGAAGTTCTATATAGAATGTTAGCTTAATTGTAAAATTTGATCTGGAAAACTTTTTTTTTTTTTGAGACAGAGTCTCACTATGTTGCCCTCGGTAGAGTACCATGGCATCACAGCTCACAGCAACTTCAAACTCTTGGGCTTAAGCAATTCTCTTGCCTCAACCTCCCAAGTAGCTTGGGCTACAGGTGCCTGCCACAACACCTGGCTATTTTGGGGGTGCAGTTGTCATTGTTGTTTAGCAGGCCTGGGCTGGACTTGAACCCATCAGCTTCAGTGTATGTGGCTAGCACCCTACTTACTGAGCTATGGGTGCCAAGCCTGATCTGGAAAACTTTTCTAAAAATTAGGATATTTTAGTAAATTAAATACCTATAGTCACCAATGGTCTTCATAAAACAGCCAATGCCCATAAAAGCAATGAGAAAGCGTGACGATTTTAAATCTCCAGCTTAGAAGACATTCAACACTACACAGACTCTGCTCTTTAAAATAGAAACTTGATCAGTTCCATGACAGTGTGTGTAATGTCCTTTGATGTCTTTTCATTTAGGATTATTTTTAACCCCAAAATTAACACATGATAATGCTGACAGTCTTGGCGAGGTCCAATTGTTTGGGCTAAAATGAAGCTTAGTGTCAATTCCAAGCTCCTATGTCTTTGTCTGTTAGTTTTAGAGTTAACTGGAGATTGTTCAAACTGCCACATGTTTGACTTGAAGAAACATGCTAAAGACATCAAGAGATATTTAAGATATTCTGATAATATTTTTATCAAATATACTTGAAATTTTAAATTTGCATGTTGATGTTTTTCATGTCTGTTATGATGACTATTGTAGCATCCTATTGCTCAATGAAAAAATTTGACAAAACTTCCATTTCATTGATTTAATATTGTAGACTTTATCTTAGCCAAAAGGCTGAGAGGCAATGATTTAATATTATAAAGTACTTTGTTATGTAGCATTTTTTCTGAAGCAAACTAAATAGTTATATAAAATATTCAGACTGTGTGTTGACACAAAATAAATAGCAGACACTTAAATATTTGTCTCATGAATGTACAGTCTGTTAAAATCACCAGTCATTACATTGAAATGACTCAACTGACTTCTCTGATTATTTTTCACTGCATCCATTGGTTGTTTTAGGAATCTGTGAAAGGTTCTATTCTTTGAAAACATAGCTTTCTTACAGCTCTACATTCCAGAGTATGAAATATTTTGAAATTACTCAAGAGTACTGTCATGAGTAAACAGAAATTATCATATTACTGTCAGGATATTCTGGTAACGTTCTCAGACATATTTATTGAAAGTATTTCTCAAAAGTCATGAATAATGTTGTGATTCCAGATTTTTTTCAATTTAACAGATATCAAGTTCTTATTTTCTTTGTCCACCCACAAGCACACACATACCTTAGTTTGGATATTTCTCAGTCTCCTCAGGTTCCTATACCTATTCTCTTCGTCTGTTCTCATCCCTATATCTATCAGTTCCCCTGCTTTCAGCTTCATAATACTATATTTCACTGTACTCCCCTCCATTTCCATTTTATTTTGAACAAATGTCTTACATTCTTGCACAATCATCTCTCTTCCCGCTAATATTTATATTCTATTGATAATACCACTTTGACAATATTTTCAAGCAAAGGTCACTTTCCCCATCTTTTGTCTCATTGCCTGTTGCTATTTCTACTGTTTCTACTACACATATACAACTCCCTTGGCTTTGGGACTCCCTTTTTCCTGTACCATCATTTCGTAATTTCAACTTTCAGTCATTAAACTATAAGTAAGCATTGCTCTCCTTAAACACTTTAGTATTTGACTCATTCACCACCTCTTTTCTCTTTCTCTTTTCTCCCGTGTAACTTCAGCACACGCATCAATAATCTTTCTAATAAGCTCTTTTCACAGATTTCCTTGATGCCTTTAAACAATGATTTTTATCTTCAATTTTTAGCCACTAAGAAGCATGGCCACAATTTGGACCATCATCACATAAAACAGGTGTACAAGATGTGCTGGAAATTTAATTCTTAAGTGCATTTACTTATACTTCCAATATTTTCCATCTACCTATTCCTGTTAAACTTGATTTGGACCCTTATGCTGACCCTTCCTCCATTAACTTTTCTCTCATCTCTGAGTCCATTATCTCTCTTCTGCCCCTGTTATCTTTCTTAACACGATTGGACCCAAAACCAACAATTTCATCTTTCCCTCCAATAGTGCTCTGGAATTCCTTACTAATGCACCATCTCTAGCAACCACATTGCTATTGCCAACTAATTAAAACCAGCACTCTATATTCTTATCTCTCTGTCCTGGAGATTCATTGACCCCTGGAGATACTCTACAATTTTATTTAGTCACCTCCTTTTCAATACTGAATGCACTAAATATTTGCTAGGGCCTCAAAATTGTTGAATAGTTTATATTAACTTACGCAAACTGATTCCATGTGAACTTACCCCAATCATGGCAATTACAAACATAAGCCTTGTTTCACTTTTATAAAGCCTCAAGTTTCACTTTCTTATCCGTTGTGACTTTTACTACATTTTATATGTTTGATTTCATGACTACACCCTAGACCTTCTTCTCATTGAAAACTGCTCCACTCCTGAGGGAAGGGCAAGATGGCTGACTGGAAGCAGCTTCCGACAGAGACTCCTGTCCAAAAGGAAAGATAACCTCCAGAAACTGCCCAAATGAGCTGAAGACTGGGAGCCCAGCCAAGTAAGAGAAGTGATAACTGCAGGTCACCTCTGCTGACACAAGTTGTGACTCCAAAAAACCAAGCTTCAGGTACAAAAACTGAGCTACAGTTTTCCACCATTCTGAACTCCAGGACACCCTTCCCCACTTACCTGATGCACCAGAAGCCTTACCTCTGCTGAAACTGAGGGAGGAGGACTTGAGCAGCGACCGCCATCCCTGCCTGCCGGACCAGGCGGCCCACCAGGTAAGAGACTCTGGGACCCCACTGAGCCCCCGCCAGCCCCCAGGCCGGGGACCCTGCCCAGAACCATGGGGCTCCACTCCGCCCCCGCCAAGCCCACCACCCACTGGCCAGGGACTCTGCAGGGACCCCTGCGTGGCTCTGATCCATGCCCCACAAGGCCTCAGCCTACTGCCAGCAGCAGCCAGGAACTCCACCAGGACCACCATGTGTTTCCGATTGGCACCCCACTGAGCCTTGGCCCACCACCAGCAGTGACCAGGAACACCGGGATCCCACACAGCCCCATTGGTGCCCCACCAGGCTTTGGCCCACCACCAGCTGCAGCCAAGAACTCTGCCAGGACTCCCATACAGTTCCCATCTGTGCCCCACCTGGCCTCCGCCTGCTGCCTGCAGTGTCCAGGGACTCTGCCAGGACCCCCGCCCAGCTCCAATCTGTGCCACCCTGGGCCTCGGCCCACCACCCACAGTAGCCAGGAACTGTGCAGGGACCCCCGTGTGGCCCTGATTGCTTCCCCACCAGGCCTTGGCCCACCACCCACCTCAGCCAGGGATGCCGTGGGACCCCCACATGGCTCTGATCTGTGCCCACTGGGTCTCAGCCCTCCACTCGCAGCAGCCAGGGACTCTGCTGGGCCTCGGCTCCCAGTCTGCCATGGCCAGGGACTCCACCGGGACCCCTGCATGGCTCCCCCCCACACAGCCACCCACCGGGCCACCACTTGCCACCCACATTGGCCAGGGACTCCCCCGGGAACTTGCCAGGCCTCTGCCTACCTGCCCAGGCAAGAAACTCCGGGAGTCACACAAACTGCGTCCTACCCTACCCTCTCTGCCTCGGCAAAGGCCCCACCAGTCTGGCCAGGGACTCAGGAGGGGCCAACCTGTGCCCACCCTCTGTAGCCCTCCTCCCAGTCAGAAACTTCTGGAAGCGTGGGCTCCTTTTGCAAAGGCCCCCAGGTACCAGGCACTCCCAGAACCACATGCACCATCCCTTGCCCTGCTGTTTGATCCTGGTGTGCCACATTCTGGAGCTGCTCCCACAGCCAAAACTCCATGGCTGGGCCAGTCCCAAAGGAGCTACACAGAGTCACTCCCAACAAAGATTCAGCAACAACAGAGTATCCTGCCAGTGTCTGATCTGGGAGAGACACCTGCCCAACTCTGAGGATGGTCATAGGCAACAGTGAAAAATAACCATGAGGTGGAATCAACAGAACAACTCTGGCAATATGAATAATCAGAGTATATCAACTCCCCCAAGGAACGACAAGGTAGATACACCATAAGATCCCTTGCATAAGCAAATGGCTGAGATGCCAGAAATTGAATTCAGAGTCTGTATAGCAAATAAGATCAGCGGAATGGAGGAAAAGATGGAACTAGAATTTCAAGCAGTAATCCAAAAGATGGCCCAAAAGATGTCTCAAGAATTCAACGAATTCAAAGACAAAATGACCAAAGACTTTGACACATTGAGACAAGACACATTGCATCCCTCAAAGATCTGAGAAATACAGTAGCATTTCTCAGTAACAGAATGGAGCAAGCAGAAGAAGATTTCTGACACAGAAGACAAAGCTTTCAAACACTCCCAAACTTCCAAAGAGGAAGAGAAATTGAAGGCAAAAATGGAGCATTCTCTCAGACAGCTCTGGGATAACTCAAAGAAAACCAATATTCGTCTTATAGGGATACCTGAAAATGATGAAGTGGCATCACAAGTCACAGAGTCTCTTCTTTCTGAGATTATGAAAGAGAACTTTCCAGACATGCCAAGAGATT
>CAUYRH010043056.1:0-29784 GCA_963574655.1 Perodicticus potto | reverse complement strand
AACCTATAATTATTAGGGGAATGCAAGAAACAGACTACACACTCTCCAGGTGGCGTGTAGCAAATTAACTTTATTTCTGACTACCTTATATACTTTTGTAGTCATGTGCACACTTAATCTACGATTTACAATATTCATTATTTGACTTTAAACTTAAGTGGCAGATATCCTGTCCCGGAAAACAGCACAATACTTTTTTACTTTTAGGTCTTAAAAAATCTACATAAAAATAAGAGAGAGCTATAGGAGAACTATTTCCTCATGTACTCAATAAGTTAACCTTTAATGGGTCTATGACTTTGTTTCTTCACAGTGCTTTTCTGTGAAGGTAAAAGCCAATGTAACCCATTAGTGGCTTACTCGAATGAGACATACATGTGGGGATTTCTAACCCCACAAACTCCTTGTTCATTTTCTTTAGAAAAACCTCAGAGATCATGGTATGTTTTGGATTGAAACATTCCTTCAGTGATTTTGGATACAAAATCGTTTATCACATTCACAATGTGGCCAGAGATGAATCCATTATTACTACCTGGAATTTGAGTGTTTTTCCTATTGTCACCATTTGCCACAGGAAGTCCAGAAGACCCGAGGTTAAAATAAAAGCCCTAAAGTACATTGGCTACTGCCATGTTCTATGTTGGGGCCTACACATGCTCGTTAATATTAGAGTTCCTATGCTCATGACCAGTGAAATGACAAAAACATCACAAAATCTACTTTTTTTAATGCAGTCTAAACACGTAACAAAGACAGACTTAGTATTGGGAATACCGCTACCTCTCTCTCTCTATATATATATATATATTTTTTTTTTTTTGTAGAGACATAGTCTCACTCTATCACCCTCGGTAGAGTGCCGTAGAGTCACAGCTCACAGCTCTTGGGCTTAGGCGATTCTCTTGCCTCAGCCTCCTGAGTAGCTGGGACTATAGGTGCCCGCCACAACACCTGGCTATTTTTTGATGCAGTTCGGCTGGGGCCGGGTTTGAACCCGCAGCCCTTCGTATATGGGGCCGGCGCCCTACTCGCTGAGCCACAGGTGCCGCCCCCATCAATATTTTTTAAATTAGTTATTTTATTTTTGTATTTTATTTTATTTTAACAGAGTCTCACTATGTCGCCCCTGCTAGAGTGCTGTGGCATCACAGCTCACAGCAATCTCACAGTCTTGGGCTTAAGCAATTCTCTTGCCTCAGCCTCCCAAGCAGCTGGGACTACAGGTGCCCACCACCTGGCTCTTTTTGGTTTCACTTGTCTTTGTTGTTTAGCAGGTCTGGGCTGGGCTTGAACCCACCAGCATTGGTATATGTGGCCAGTGCCCTACTCACTGAGCTATGGGCTCTGAGCAGTTTATTTTTTAAATTGACAAAATTGTATGTATCGTGTAAAATATGTTTTGGAGAATAAATGATTGTTGAATGCTTATTTCTGGCTAATAAGCAAATGCCTTACCTCACAGTTACCTTTTTTGTGGTGAAAACAGTTTACATCAATTGCCTTAGCAGTTTTCAAAGATAAAATATATCATTAACTATAGTCACCAGGCCATACAACAGATCTCTTGACATTATTCCTCCTATCTAACAGTAAATATGTATCCTTTGACAGTCATTTTCCCAATCCCTCTCCCTCCTAAGAACCCAAGTGTCTACTAACACTATTGTACTCTCTACTTTAATGAGACAAACTTATTTAGATCCTACATATGAATAAAATCATGGGGTATTTATACTTTTGTATGTTACTCATTTCAGTTTACATAATTTCTAAGTTCATCCATGTGATTAAAAAATTATAGGATTTTCTTTTTTATTAATTATAGGATTTTATATGTCTATGTAATATTTCATTCCATTTATATACCATATTTTCTTTATCCATTAATTCAATAATGAACATTTAGGTTGATTCCATGTCATGGTTATTGTGAGTATGTCTTTAGTAGACAGGGGAGTACAAGTGTCTTTTCTCCACATATTTTTTCAACACTTAACAATCTTTTGTGTTTTTAAGAGTAGTCCTTCTAACAGGAGCAGATTGATATGATGGTTTACATCTGTCTTTCTCCGAGGATTGTTGATGTTGGGCATCTTTTTCTTATTTTGGCCATTTGTCTTCTGTCATTTGTGAAATGTCTGTATGGCTTTGTGGCTATTTTTAAACAGTTACTGAGTTTTTGTTTTATAGTCAAGTTTCTCATATATTTTGGATTATTAATCCTTTGTCAGGTGTGTAATTTACAGACATTTTCTCCCAGTTCTGTGTTGTATCATCATTCTGTTGAGTATATGTGTTTCTGTGTAGAAATGTTTCAGTTCCTGGATCATGAGTCCACATTATACAGGTCTCTTCTAGGTTCAGGGAGACTCATTTTTATACTAGGAGGACAAGAAGGAACATAGAGTCAGTGGTAGTGCCACAGTCCGCTGAAAGATGGGGTCTGAATTTCAGACCTGAACTACTCTTTAAGGACTTGTGCCTGCAGAGGACGGCTTTCAAAGTAAAATTTCATGGGATGAGAATGATTAGCTTTTTTTTTTTTGGAGAGAGTCTCACTCTGTTGCCCTGGGTAGAGTACTGTAGCATCATAGCACCCAGCAACCTCAAATTCTTGATCTCAAGGGATCCTCTTGCCTTAGCCTCCCAAGAAAGTAGCTGGGACTACAGGCACCCACCACAACACCCAGGTTGTATTTCATAGAGACAAGGTGTCACTCTTGCTCAGGCTGGTCTCCAACTCCTGAGCTTGGGTGATCTGCTCACCTCAGCCTCCCAGAGTGCTAGGATTACAGGTGTGAGCCATGGTACCTGGCCTGATTAATCTATTAATACCTTTAAGACATCTGAAAGGTATTTTATTAGTTATGGTGCAACATGTATGAAATAGCGTGTATGGAAAGCTGTATCCTTATGAGTCTTCAAAAACATTATCCTTATTACGGAGATGAGTAAACACAGCCTTTGGGATATGAAATGACTTCCCACAAGCACATAGGTCAGAAAGGAGAAACTTCAACAGCAAGAACTGTATGAAATTCTCCCTAGGCTTCCTGAGGCTGTTTTTGACATAGAGAGGAAAGGCCTGGGGAAGCCTCATTTCTTCACATTTTATATTGTGTAGGGCAATACACTCTGAAAAAAACCCTTTTGAACTTAAACCAATGTACATTATTTTTCTTTCACCAACATTAAAGGAAAATTTGAGAAATGGCTACAGCAATCCCAGATCTGCTGGCAAAGAGCCAATGCTAGGAGACTTTGGTGGGGGGGGGGAGAAAGTTAATCACAGACCCCAAGGTTTGAGCAGATGACTCAGAAAAAAGAAAATTCAAATACATTAAACAACTGAGAAGTGACTCTCTTATATCAGTTAAGAAACTGGAATGAAAGAAACAATGAAACATGATTTATTAGACACATGACAGCATAATGTCCAAAAATTAGTACAATGTTAATATCCAAGGAAGGATGCAGAAAAGCAGGTATATTCTGAAATTGATGGTGACCATGTGCCTATTACAGCACTTTTGGCAAGTAATTTGACTTGAGCTATTTAATATTAAAATTGTGCATGTGCATGTCTCTTTACTCAGTAATCCCTTTCCTGAGAGTCTGTCTTCTGCAGAGGTTTAATGTATTTTGTGGGATAAACTATATCCTTTCCCCACATTCATAAAAGGACATTCTAACACCTAGCACCTGAGAATGTGATTATACTTTGATATACGGTTCTCTTTTTTTTTTTTTTGAGACAGAGCCTTAAGCTGTCACCCTGGATAGAGTACCGTGGCATCACAGCTCACGGTAACCTCCAATTCCTGGGTTCAAGCGAGTCTCTTGCCTCCACCTCCCAAGTAGCTGGGACTACCGGCACCCGCTGCAATGCCCGGCGTTTTTTTGGTTGCAACCGTCATTGTTGTTTGGCGGGCCCGGGCTGGATTTGAACCCACCAGCTCAGTGTACGTGGCTGGTGCCTTAGCCCGTTGAGCCACAGGCACCGAGCCTAACCATACAGTTCTTTTTTTTTTTATTAAATCATAGCTGTGTACATAAATGCAATCAAGGGGTACAATGTGCTGGTTTTATATACAATTTGAAATACTTTCATCAAACTGGTTAACATAGCCTTCATGGCATTTTCTTAGTTATTGTCTTAAGACATTTATATTCTATATTTAGTAAATTTCACATGTACCCTTGTAAGATGCACCGCAGTTGTGGTCCCACCAATTACCCTCCCTCCACTCATCTTCCGCCCTTTCCTCCCTCTCTCCTTTCCCCACCAGTGTCTATTATTGGGTTATAGATTTCATATGAAAGCTATAAATTGGTTTCATAGTAGGGCTGAGTACACTGGATACTTTTTCTTCCATTCCTGAGATCCTTTGCTAAGAAGAATGTTCTAGCTCCATCCACGTAAACATGAAAAAGGTAGTCTCCAACTTTCTTTAAGGCTACATAATATTCCATAGTATACATATACCCCAATTTATTAATCCATTTGTGAGTCGATGGGCACTTGGGCTTCTTCCATGACTTAGCAATTATGAATTGGGCTGCAATAAACATTCTGGTATAAATATCTTTGTTATAATATGATTTTTGGTCTTCTGGGTATATACCTAGTAAAGGAATTGTAGGATCGAATGGCAGGTCTATTTTCAGTTCCCTAAGTATTCTCCAAACACCTTTCCAAAAGAAATATATTAGTTTGCATTCCCACAAGCAATGTAGAAGTGTTCCCTTTTCTCCACATCCATGCCAGCATCTCTGCTTTTGGGATTTTGTGATGTGAGCTAATCTTACTGGAGTTAGACGATATCTCAAAGTAGTTTTGATTTGCATTTCTCTAATGATTAAGGATGATGAGCGTTTTTTCATATGTCTGTAGGCCATGCATCTGTCTTCTTCAGAGAAGTTTCTCTTCAAGTCCCTTGCCCACCCTGACATGAGATCACTTGTTCTTTTCTTGCTAATACATTTGAGTTCTCTGTGAATTCTGGTTATTAAACCTTTATCGGAGACATAACCTGCAAATATCTTCTCCCATTCTGAGGGCCGTCTGCCTGCTTTACTTACTGTGTTCTTGGCCTTGAAGAAGATTTTTAGTTTGATGATGTCCCAGTAGTGTATTTTTGGTGTTGCTTCAATTGCCTGGGGGGGAGGAGTTTCCTCCTAATAAAATATTCACCCAGGCTGATTTCTTCAAGTGTTTTCCCTGCACTTTCTTCTAGTATTTTTATGGTTTCATGTCTTAAGTTTAAATCTTTAATCCAGTGAGAATATATCTTAGTTAATGGTGAAAGGTGTGGGTACACTTTTAGTCTTCTACAGGTCGCCAGCCAGTTCACCCGGCACCATTTGTTAAATAGGGAATCTTTTCCCCACTGAATGTTTTTAATTGGCTTGTCAAAGATCAAATAACGGTAAGTAGCTGGGTTCATCTCTTGGTTCTCTATTCTGTTCCATATATCTACCTCTCTGTTTTTGTGCCAGTATCATGCTGTTTTGATCACTATCAATTTATAGTATAATCTAAGGTCTGGTAGTGTGATTCCTCCTGCTTTGTTTTTATTTCTGAGTAATGTCTTGGCGATTCGAGGTTTTTTCTGATTCCATATAAAAGGAAGTATTTTTTTGAGATCTTTAAAGTGTGACAATGGTGCTTTAATAGGGCTTTTGTTAAAATTGTATGTTGCTTTGGGCAGTATGGACATTTTAACAATGTTGATTCTTCCCAGCCATGAGCATGGTATGTTTTTCCATTTGTTAACATTTTCAGCTATTTCTTTTCTTAGAGTTTCATAGTTCTCTTTATAGACATCTTTCACGTCCTGTGTTAGGTAAACTCCCAAATATTTCATCTTCTTTGGCACTACTGTGAATGGAATTGAGTCCTTGCCAATTTTTTCAGCTTGGCTATTGTTGGCGTATATAAAGACTACAGATTTATGAGTGTTGATTTTGTAACCTGAGAGGCTACTGTATTCCTTGATCACTTCTAAGAGTTTTGTAGAATCCCTGGTGTTTTCCAGATATACAGTCATATCATCTGCAAAGAGTGAAAGTTTGGTCTCTTCTGACCTTATGCGGATACCCTTGATTTCCTTTTCTTGCCTAATCGGGATGGCTAAAAGTTCCATTACAATGTTAAAAAGCAGTGGAGACAATGGGCAACCTTGCCTGGTTCCTAATCTGAGTGGAAATGATTTCAATTCAACTCCATTCAATATGATATTGGCTGTGGGTTTGCTGTAGATGTCCTCTATCAGTTTAAGAAATGTCCCTTCTATACCCATTTTCTTAAGTGTTCTGATCATGAATCGATACTGGATATTATCAAAAGCTTTTTCTGCATCAGTTGAGAGAATCATATGGTCTTTGTTTTTTAATTTGTTTATGTGATGAATTATATTTATAGATTTATGTATATTGAACCAGCCTTGAGACCCTGGGATAAAATGCACTTGGTCATGGTGTATAATTTGTTTGATATGTTGTTGGATTCTGTTTGCTAGGATCTTATTGAATATTTTTGCATCACTATTCATTAGTGATGTTGATCTATAATTTTCTTTTTTTGTTGGGTCTTTTCCTGGTTTGGGAATCGAGGTGATGTTTGCTTCATAGAATGTGTTGGGTAGTATTCCTTCTTTTTCTATATTTTGGAAAAGTTTGAGTAATATAGTTACTAGTTCTTCTTTAAAAGTTTGATAGAATTCTGATGTGAAGCCACCTGGTCCTGGGCGTTTCTTTTTTAGGGACAGTTTGTATAGTTGATGCTATTTCAGAACTCAATATAGGCCTGTTCAACATTTCCACTTTATTCTGGCTAAGTCTAGGAAGGTGATGTCCTTTCAAGTACTGGTCTATTTCCTTCAGATTTTCGTATTTCTGAGAATAGAGTGTCTTGTAATATTCATTAAGGATTTTTTTTGAATTTCTGAAGAGTCTGTTTTTTCGTCTTTACTATTTCTCATTGATGAAGTTAGAGATTTTACTCTTTTTTTTTTTTGCTGGTTAGGTTAGTCAAAGGTTTATCTATTTTATTGACCTTTTCCAAAAACCAACTTTTTGATGTATTGATCTGTTGTATAATCCTTTTTTTTTTCAATTTCATTTAATTCTGCTCCAATTTGGGTTATTTTCCTTTTCCAGTTGCTTGAGATGTCCCATTAAGTTGTTAACTTCCTCTCTTTCCATTCTCTTGAGGAAGGCCTGCAGTGCTATACATTTCCCTCTTAGGCCTGCCTTTGCAGTATCCCAGAGGTTCTGATAATTTGTGTCTCATTGTCATTTTGTTCCAAAAATTTGATAATTTCCTTATTAATCTTGTATATGACCCAGCTATTTTTGAGCATAAGGTTATTTAGTGTCCATGTTTTTGTATGAGTATGCTGATTCCTGTTATTGAGTTCAGCTTTTATTCAATGATGGTCCGAGAAGATGCAAGGAATAATTTCTATTCTTTTAAATTTGCTTAGGTTAGACTTGTTACCTAAGATGTGATCAATTTTGGAGGTTGTTCCATGGACTGATGAGAAGAATGTGTATTCAGTTTTTCTTAGGATGAAATGTTCTGTAGAAGTCTGTTAAATCCAATTGTTGAATGGTTAAGTTTAAGTCTAAAATTTCTTTGCTTAGCTTCTTTTTGGAGGATCTATCCAACACTGCCAAAGGGGTGTTAAAAATCTCTATTATGGTGCTGGAGGAAATCAAGTGTCTCATGTCAATTAGTCTCTCTTATAAATTGAGGTGCATTCTGGTTGGATGCATAAATGTTAATAATTGAAATCTCATCATGTTTAGTGTTACCCTTAACAAATATTAAGTGACCATCCCCCCCTTTTTTAAGACAGAGTCTCATTTTATTGCCCTTGGTAGAGTGCCGTGGTGTCACACAGCTCACAGCAACCTCCAGCTAGCTCCTGGGCTTAGGTGATTCTCTTGCCTCAGCCTCCTGAGTAGCTGGGACTACAGGTGCCTGCCATACATCTGGCTACTTTTTAGTTGCAGTTCGGCTGGGGCTGGGTTTGAAACCGCCATCCTCAATGTATGGGGCCGGCGCCCTACTCACTGAGCCACAGTGAGTGACCGAAGTGACCATCCTTATCTTTCCTTACTTTTGTTGGTTCAAAGCCTATTGTATCTGTGAATAAAATTCAACACCTGATTTTTTATGATTTCCATTTGCCTGAAATATAGATGACCATCCCTTCACCCTGAGTCTATATTTATTTTTTAAGGTAAGATGAGATTCTTGTATGCAGCAGGTATCTGGCCTGTGTTTTGTATACAGTCAGCCAACCTGTGCCTCTTTAGAGGGCAATTTAAGGCATTCACATTAATTAAGAATATTGACAAGCCTCGTAGAATTTTGGGTATTGGGTTTTTCGAAAGTCCAGTGGACATTTTTAATCCTTTCACCACTGTGGAAGTTGAAATTTGATCAAAAGTTTCTGAGTGAGTTTACTTTTGTGGTGGAGGATTGCACTGGTCATTATGGAATATAGGTCTAAGAATATCCTGGAGAGCTGGTTTAGTTATGGCAAATTTCTTCAAGATGTGAATGTCATTAAAGTATTTAATTTCCACATCATAAATGAAACTCAGTTTAGCTGGGTACAGGATCCTAGGTTGAAAGTTATTTTGTTTTAGGAGATTAAATGTCAATGACCACCCTCTTCTAGCTTGAAAGGTTTCAGCAGAGAGATCTGCAGTCATTCTGATGTTCTTCCCCTTGTAGGTTATGGTTTTTTACATGTGACTCTTTGCAGAATTTTTTCCATTTTAACTTTGGTGAAGTTAATTGTAATGTGCCTAGGAGATGTCTTATTCGGGTTGAGTCATGCTGGGGTTCTGGAACTGTCTGCTATCTGAATTTCAGAATTTCTTGGCATGTCTGTGAAATTCTCCTTCATTATGTCATGAAGAAGAGCATCTGTGCCTTTTGAAGCCACCTCATTGCCTGCAGGAATTCCTATAAGGCGAAAATTAGTTTTCTTTGAATTATCCCAGAGCTCTCTGAGAGAATGATCCATTTTTGCTCTCCACTTCTCTTCCTCTTTGAGTGTTTAGGAACTTCAAAAGCTTTGTCTTCAGTGTCAGTAATCCTTTCTTTTGCCTGCTGCATTCTGTTACTGAGGGAGTCTACTGTATTTCTCAGATCTTTTTTTTTTGTTTGTTTGTTTGTTTTTGAGACAGAGCCTCAAGCTGTTACCCTGGATAGAGTGCTGTGGTATCACAGCTCACAGCAACCTCCAATTCCGGGGCTCAAGGGAGTCTCCTGCCTCTGCCTCCCAAGTAGCTGGGACTACAGGCTCCCGCCACAACGCCCGGCCATTTTTTGGTTGCAGCCATCATCATTTGGCGGGCCCCGGCTGGATTCGAACCCATCAGCTCAGGTGTACGTGGCTGGCGCCTTAACCAGTTGAGCCACAGGCACCAAGCCTATTTCTCAGATCTTTGAGGGCTGCAAATTCTTGTTTCAATGTGTCAAAATCTTTGGTAATTTTGTGTTTGAATTCATTGAATTCTTGAGACAACTTTTGAAATGAAGTTTCAAAACTTGAAATTTGTAATTCCAACTTTACCTCCATTCTATTAATCTTATTTGCAATCCAAAGTCTGAATTTGATTTCTGACATCTCAGCCATTTGTTTGTGAATGGGATCTTCATTTATTTCTGCCATGTTGTTCCTTGGGGGAGTTGATATACTCTGGTTATTCATGTTACCAGAGTTTTTCCTCTGATTCTGCCCCATGATTATTTTACACCATTTGGCTAGATGAACAGATAAGGTGAAGTTGGGCTTGGGACTCCTGGAGTAGTGATTAACCAGCCCTTTGCCTAAGAGCTGGGACTGGTGTACCTTTTTCCCTCGAGCTTTGCAAAGGACTCATACAGTGCTACATCCTGAGCTACTGGGGATGCTTGGTGTGGTAGGGATAAGTGGCTCTGTCTTGTTTTTAGCTTGTCTCTGTCCTACCCTAGTGAATCAGTTGCTCTGGGTTGAAGTCTCCACTATGGAGAAGTACCAGTAATTAAGTAACCCTGCCCCCCATAGGGAACAATAAGAAAAGGAAAATCAAACCTTCCCATAACCACCACACCCAGGGTACCACTTTGGATAGTCCTCAGGTGATTGGCCCAGTTCAAGATGTCCAAATCAATTGTCCCAGTCAGCACCGGTCTCATGTGGGAGAGTTCAAAAGGTTTCCAGCAACTAGGGAGCAGGGGTCTGATGGCAGCCCAAGTATGACTAGCTCTTGTGCTCCATGAGGTCAGAAGGACCCCCCCAACCCAGCAAATGGAGCGGGAGGGAAGTTTGTTGTCTGGGAAGTTTGATGTCTGGTTCCCCATTTTGCATCTCTGTCACACCCAGTCACTGGTAACCCTGCAGGGCTGTGATGCAGTTCCCTCCAATGAGCAGATGCTCCAGGGCTTTGTGCCTGCCTGAGTTACAGTGAGATTGATGTCTCCTTGGCCAGGCCACTGCTCTCTGCCACCATCCAGCAGAGGGAGTGGAGGCCTGACAACCTTGGGTGCTTAATGGAGGCTGGACAATTCACTCAGTTCCAGCCCCGCCACTGATTGATGTTGCTGACAGAATAATTTTGTAGAATTTGTTTCTGTCCCGGCTATATTCCCCTGTGGACCAGATGCTGTTTGAATTCACAGAAACTGCGACACAGCCCTGGCCTGTGCCACTTCCCAGAGCTGGCATGTCTGTCTCGGCTGCAGTCTGTGTTGGGGCGGGTGCAGTTAGAGCTCATACTCAGGTCTCAGTTCCAGCCTCTGCCTGCCTTTGTCTCAGCTATGATCCCCTGAGGGTCAGGTGCTTCTTAAACTCACTAAAGCAGTTCTGGCTCAGCCCCTCCCTCGGAGTACACCATCTCTGTGTATGCATATTCAAGTTTCTAGCACTGCCTCACCCCTCCCAGGCAGGTACCACCTCAGGCATAACCATTACTCACAGGGCCTTCATTTCCATCCCAGATGTGTCCCGCTAGTGTCTGGCACTGGACAAGATGCCCGGTTTCCTCTGTTTGCCCAGAGAGGCAAGGAATATCTCTCCAAAATATCCCCAGGGGTGTGCGCCCCTCTTGTTCCCGCTGCTGTCACCTCTCCTTCTCCTGTATGGTTCCCTCAGTTTACCATCTTCTCCTTACTCCTGTGCCACAGAATCAGCACAGACCAGCAATAGCCCACACCCTGTCCACACCTCTCAAGAAAATGCCCAAGAAGCTGGACTCCATGGCAGACAGGCTTCCAGAACTCGGGGTGAGATTGGAGGGGAGTGCTGGGAGTTCAGAATTACAGGTAGAGAATGTATACAGTTTTATACAGTTTTATGCCTGGCAGGAGAGTGCCATGGCACATTCATAAGTCCTGTCTAGGGAAGGAGTTCCGGTTTTTAGAGGGTCTCTCCCATGGGGTAAAAATAGGAGGGGATCTGAACTCGACTTGCTTGTTTATATAGCGTATACTATGGGCCGTTCTCATGGGAGAGGGGACTCCCATCTGCTTGGCGATGGATTTTGTACCTATTGTTTGTTTCCTTGGGGTCGCAGCTCCCCTCAGCAGGGTTGATGTGTGTTCTTCAATCTTCTCTCTTGGCTCAGCTCCAAACCAATGACTTACTTGCTAAACTTCTGTTCTTTAACTCTCCTTCTGGATGGGAACCTCTGTGGAAGGCTGGCTCCAGTTGGTCATCTTGCCTCCACCCCTGGACATACAGTTCTTAAAAAAGTAACTAATGTTGAGTTGAGTTTTTTGAGGTGGACCCTCATCCAGAAGGACTGGACTCATAAAAATAGGCAGTTAGTACACACAAGATCAAGAGAAGACCCTGTGAACACAGAGTTGAAGAACCTCAATAATCCAAGGAGAGAGGCTGCAGGGAAAACACCCTAGCCAACAACTTGGTGTAGGATTCCTAGGCTACAGAAGTATAAGAAACTAAACTTCAATTTTTAAAGCTGTTTAGTCTGTGTATTAAATTTTTTTTTTCTTTTTAAGACAGAGCCTCAAGCTGTCACCCTGGGTAGAGTGCCGTGGCATCACAGCTCACAGCAATCTCCAACTCCTGGGCTCAAGCGAGTCTTCTGCCTCTGCCTCCCAAGTAGCTGGGACTATAGGCGCCCGCCACAATGCCCAGCTATTTTTTGGTTGCAGCCATAATTTTTGTTGAGCAGGCCCAGGCTAGATTTGAACCTGCCAGCTCAGGTGTATATAACTGGCGCCTTAGCTGCTTGAGCCACAGGCGCCAAGCCAGTCTGTGTATTAAATTTGTAACACTCAAGTCACATTTGACCTCTCAAATGACAAGATGTGCTCAATGTGACTTGTATTCATCTTTTACAATTTTAAAATAGTTTTCTTAAAATGTGCATACATTTTTGGCACCCTCTTTGTGTGTACATACAGACACACATACTCTTACATATATATATTGTGAGATGCTACTCAGTTACTAAGAAGAATTAAATAATGTATTTTGCAGCAACCTGGTTGGAATTGGAGGTCATCATTCTCAGTGAAGTAACCTAGAAACAAAAATCCAAATACAGAATGTTATCACTTACAAGTTGGAACTAGGCAGTGGGTGTGCATGGTCATAAAGAGTAACTTAATGGACAGTGGAGACTCAGAAGGAGGTCAGAAGGTGGTGTGGGATAAAAATTACCTGTTGGGTACAATGTACACTATTCAGGTGATGAGCCTAGACATCTAAGCTATGTAATTCATACATGTAAAAAACACTTGTACCCCCTAAGTCTACTTAAATAAAAAATGAAAAAAATATATTTTAGGTTCTATGCCAAGCCAATTCCACATATAGTATAACATGAATTATATGTATAATAAAAATTCATAAATTTAAATATTTACAATATTAGGTGACATTAAAATCATCACAAAGACCAACTCTCTTGGCATACAACAAATTAATGAGCATAAAGTACTAGTTAGTTTTACTATTTAGGCAAATGAGTAAATGGATACTATTTTTAACCAGAAAGAATACTAATTTTCCACAAGAAAAAAATTATTTAAAATGTCAATGTTTTATACTTTTTCTTGTAGAGACAGTCTCACTTTGTTGCCCTGGGTAGAGTGCCGCAGCATCACAGCTCACAGCAACCTCCAGCTTTTGTGCTTAGGCGATTCTTTTGCCTCAGCCTCCTCAGTAGCTGGGACTACAGGTGCCTGCCACAATGCCCAGCTATTTTTTTGTTGCAGTTTGGCCAGGGCCAGGTTCAAACCTGCCACCGGTATATGGGGCTGGCACCCTACTCACTGAGCCACAGGTGCCGCCTCCCCACCCCGCTAAAAAGTCAAGATTTTAGCCTAAGAATGCCTTTAACTTCCTGAAAATAAATCCTATGGGTCATATTTTCTAGGCATTGTAAAATGACAGCAGAAACTTATCTGTTGAAGAATAACCAGCAAGTAAAGTCTAAGCACATCCAAATTTTAATATCCCTTTGAAAACTATCAGATTAAATGGACAACCCAAACTGGTATATTACTTTTTAGGTAAAATGCAGAGGAGGAAACAGCACCTGGTGTCAACCTGAACTCAAAATTTTTATTAAGTACGAGAGCAGTGCTATACAAAACTAATTATGTATGTATACACACAGACTTTTCACTAAAATTAGGATTTGAACTTCAAAAATTTATGCAAATCTTAAAACTTTTCAATATGAAAGGAAAATAATCATACCCTACAAATATCAATTTCTTGTGGTATACTGGAGGTGTATAGCATGATGAACCAAATCAAGGAAATCAGGATTTTTCATAAGACCCTATTTTCTGCCACAAAATGTCTTTGTGAAATGTCCCGCCAGCGTGCATTGTGCTTTAAAAAATACATATTTTAAAAGTTTTGTAATGCACACACCAAAAAAATAAAGGTACAAGGTCCTTAAATGCCTGACAGAATGGAAACAATATAGTAGCACAGGTGCCAACAGTGTTTAGATAGTTTAAACATGTGACTCTACACATAATTAAAGGTTGCAAAACCTGTGTTACTTAATGTAACTGATCATTTTTTCATGCAATAACTTTTATGTTTTAAATGAAGTTTGCCACATATTTGGAAAATATTTTATTAGAAGTGAGTAGCACTAAAAGACTCACTGTGATGTAAACATTAACCACGAGCCTCTGACTACTGACGGGAACTGGGTCATATGCCCATAAGAGGGTTGAAGAGAATAAAATGAGAAGGCTCACCTGGTAGATGATCCCAAAGAAACCAGCACCAGGATGGTCTAAATGGCCCTTGTCTCTGGGGAGGGTCTTGGGGAGAGGCTGGTGCTTTGAGGATGCTGGGATCACCTCTGATGCCTGGACAACATTATCACCATGCATGCACTTGAAAACAGCATCTTTTCTATAAGGAAAGCATACCTGGATATTGTCAGAGTGAGGAACAAACCCCTGATAATGAAACTCTACTGGGTAAAGGAAGGAGTGTTATAGAAGAATCATCAGATTGGACTGAGTCCCAATGGGAGATGATACAGTGTAGATGATCAGAACACTACTGAAAGAAAAATTAAGGCACCATCTAAAAAAAAACCTAAAAACTGTAATTTCCGAATTTGTGTTTGTACCTGGCCAAGCAGGAGGTGCTGGGCTGATGGTTATGGCCTTGAGCACACTCATCATCCTGCCCCAGGTAGAACAAATATGTGACAAAACTTGACCAACAATAGCTAGTTTTATAGGTGGTAGGCACACAGGAGCCAAGGACTATAGGCAGCCTCTAGAAGCTTAGAAAAACTCAACAATTACATTTGAAGTAACATCAACATCACCCTTACATTTGAAGTCGTCCCTACAATTTAATGATTCAAATAATTGCAGAGATAGCACAAAAACTTTAAGAAGCATCAATATGTGGACAAAGGCCAAGTGACTAGAGGTCCCATCGGTAGGCCGTAGTGTGAAGATGCAAAAGAAAAAAAGGAAAGTGCTGAGATTTCCATGCCAGCTTGGAAAAAAGAATTTTTTAATGGTAACATAAGTGGCAAGTTTTCTCCTCTTAACTGCAAGGAAGAAACACTATCTAAAATACCTCATAAATGTTATTTTTTCATAGACATTTCCACTGCTGTCATTTTTATTTAACCCACTGATTTTTGAGTAACCCTGACTAGCTTTTCCAATTTTTTGCATAATTAGTCAATTTCTACATATTTTTATAATTTACAGTCACACGCCTGATGCCAACTCAAGCACAACTAAGCCTGTGTATGTGTCCCTTATCTATGTTCACAAAGAACTTGAGCCTTCTTAGAAGCATTAATAATATTCTCCATTTATTAGAAATTCAGCTTATAAAAATGTTGCTTGTATAGATAAACTGAAGTAAGTTTATGTTAATGGAAAAAGAAACACTAGCTCTAAAAGTTGGAAATCTTATGTTTATTACATGTTTTCAGAGTTTTTAACATTCTAACTTATTGTTTACCATTTTTGCTGTGGAGATATTATGTACTTTTGTCAAGAGTTTGAAGAAATTTCATTGATTCTGACAGAAAGAACGAATTTCATCAATATTAAGATGTTTTTAATAATCTTATGGAATGTGGAAATATTCTAGTCCTAAATTTGTTCCCTCTTGCTGCTATAACAAATTATCACAAATTTACATGCTTAAAAAATGTATCTTTACAGCCAAGTATTGTGGTGGGCGCCTGTGGTCCCAGCTACTCGGGAGGCGAGGCAAGAGAATCGCTTAAGCCCAAGAGCTTGAGATTGCTGTGAGCCATGATGCTACAGCACTCTACCCAGGGCAACATAGTGAGACAATATCTCAAAAAAAAAAAAAAAAAAATGTATCTTTATTTTATTGTTATTTCTGGAGGTCAAAAGACCAAAATTCATTTTACTAGGCTAAATTAAGGTGTCTGTTCCTTTCTGGAGCTCTAGATGAGAATAAATTTTTTTTGCCTTTTTTTTTTTTTAATTGTTGAGTTTTTCTAAGCTTCTACAGTCTGCCTGTAGTCCTTGGCTCCTGTGTGCCTACCACCTACAAAACTAGCTATTGTTAGTAAAGGGTTTTTTTTTTTTTTTGAGACAGAGCCTCAAGCTGTCACCCTGGATAGAGTGCCATGGCATCATAGCTCACAGCAACCTCCAATTCCTAGGCTCAAGTGAATCTCTTGCCTCCACCTCCCAAGTAACTGGGACTGCAGACACCTGCCACAATGCCCGGCCATTTTTTGGTTGCTGCCGTCATTGTTGTTTGGCAGGCCCAGGCTGGATTCGAACCCGCCAGCTCAGGTATATGTGGCTGGTGCCTTAGCCCGCTGAGCCACAGGCGCCGAGTCGTTAGTCAAGGTTTTATCATATTGCGCTACTCTTTCTTACCTCCTGATTACGGATGTAAGGACCCTGGTGATTACCTTGGGCCCATGTGGATAACCCAGGGCAATCTTCCTAAAGTCAGCTAATTTGCTACGTTAACTCCATTTGCAATCTTAATTCTGTATCACATAGTTTAGTATATTCATAGGAGCTAGGAGTCAAGATATGGGCCATTATTCTGCCAACCGCAAGTCCCTTCAACAGTGCTTTTTCAAAATTGTTTTTCTCTTTCTCAGTTTAATTTCTATCCTAGTTAGTCCTTACATAAGCTTTCTAGACTCAGGAGGAAATCATAACATGTGTCTTTCAATTATATGGAAAAATAATCCACACATTTTTGAATTTTATGACATCTGAGAAATAGAATCAAAATAATCACATTCCCTTTCTTCCTTGAAGCTACATACACCAAATTTTGACATTTTTTAAAAGTCATTTTCCATGGCCATACAGTTTCCAATTCAGAGTTTAGAAAAGTTCATCTGTATAAATCAGATTTTGGAAAATCCCCACCTGTTTTTTAAACAAATATCCTCCACCTAATATACAAAGCATTGTTGTAAGTCAGTTAGTTTAGATAACAGATTAATAGATATGAAAATGATTTTTTTTAAAACAGAATCTACTTTATTGCCCTAAGTAGAGTACTGTGGAATCACAGCTCACAGCAACCTCAAATTCTCTTGGGCTCAAGTGATTCTCTTGCCTCAGCTTCCTCGAGCAGCTGGGACAACAGGCACCCACCACAAGACCCAGCTACTTTTTAGAGATGGGATCTCGCTCTTGCTCAGGCTGGTCTTGAACTCTTGAGCTCAAGCAGTTCACCCGCCTTGGCCTCCCAGAGGGCTTAGGCTTATAGGTGTGAGCCACCACACCTGGCCATGAAAATGAATTTTAAGGGTATATTTAAACTCATGCTGGATAATACCAACCTCTATTTGACAATATTAATTTTTCTATAAAAATTTGGTAAATATTGTGATGATAGTTTTATGATAATTATAAAATAAGTTTACCAGTAATCACTACAATAAAATGAAACAAAATGATCATGGACATCAACTAAATTATCATTACTGGAAAATGCTTAAAAATCATGTTCTATGATAAAATAATTTTCAAAGTCCTACAGCATTTACAAAATTATAAAGTATGAACAAACAAAAGAATAAAGCAGGAATATTCTAAATTATTTCATATTTGGTATGTTTAAAACATTTTTTCACCTAATATACATATAGAAAGTTGAGAGAAAAATGATTAAAAAATTAAATACAATTCAAATTCAGCATCACAAAATTATAAGTGTCCTTCAATAAATGTTAACATAGTCTCACATACTGCATGAAATTGATCTTTCCATCTGGAAAAATCTATTGTATTTGGTTGTGATTCACTGAGATATAATGTTGAATTTACTAGAAGAGAATTCTCATAACACTTCACTGAAAAAATTATGTCTCATGCTCTCATGGACCCAGAGTACAGATAACAACCCTAACCATCCCCGAGTCTTGAGGTCTCACCGCTACTAAAGCTGAGAATTAGATACTTGGCTGAGTCTGTAGAATAATCCCTTGTGTTTGAGATGAGGCCCTCAATATGTGATGATAAGGAAAGGGTGCCAATCACCTCACCTCACTCCAAACCCATATCTGTAAAGTCACCCCTAAAAGTAGGACAGCCCTGGCCTTGGGATTGTTAGAAAGGAGAGCCAACAAGGGGAAAGTTAAACTTAGCTAATTACTAAAAAGGCAAGAAACTGCTGAATTGCAAGCTTTTCCATGTGTGAGCTCATTTGGGTGGTGATTTTGGCCTTATGGCGTGTATTGCGTTAGTCTTTGTCACCAAAGTAAAAGCCTCCACCTCAGCGGTTCTCAACCTGTGGGTTGTGACCCCTTTGGACTGTATTAAAGGGTTGCAGCATTAGGAAGGTTGAGAACCACTGCTCCAACTAATACTAATCTCAAAAATGAGTAAAATGTCATGTCAGATTTCTTAATGTACCCCCACTGGTACAGGCAATTCTTGGTGGTCTTCCCATGTAGTTAGGATCACAACTAGATTACAAACACCTTTGAGGGAATTAGCATAAAACCCTGTCTGACAAACCTTCAAAGCACACAATTCTGTGATAGGGAGTAGAATGTAGTATACTTTTTGCTTAAAAGTATTTGGCAGTTGCATTTAGTGTGAGCAGAAAGAACAGCTCCATTCCAAGCAGTTCTGTGTTTGAGAGATGCATTGCCATTCTTCATTTCTCTTACTTGAGTGGGAAGTATCAGGCTCCTCTGGGGACATGTTCTGCCCCCTTATTCCTCAATCTCCTTTATTGTTTCTATTGCATAGGATAGTTTTATTTCACATACTCAGCTTCAGAGTATCCACTTTTAGTAACTGCCAAACTTTTGGTTTCTTTGACATCCACCAACTATATCTTTGTTACAATTGACTTAGTTGTGGGCACCATATGTGCCTGGCAGCTATTTGGGGGACTTGAGGGCTTGGCCACCATGTACTCACTGCTGCCTCCTCAGAGGGAACCAGACCCTATTTAGGATTCCTGAAAGCTGTTCATTAATTGGTACCTTATAGAATATATATATTTTTTGATAATGTTTTTGGGTGTATTTGTTATCATTGTCCAAAGAAGCAGCAGCATCAGTCACTTTTAAATTAAGGTTTCTCTTGTAGTAACAGCAGGGGAAAAATGAACACGACATACAGCTTTGTTTGGCACTAGGCATGAGCCCAGATGAGGTAAAGAGATCTAAAGTTGTTTGATGATCCATTATGTGCTTTTGTTGAGCCCATGTATAATCCACCTTTCAGAGCATGGGCAATGTGAGCTTTTCTTGGTCTGAACTCCTGTGAGGTCTGGTTTGCCATAAAACTTAAGACTGTTGGGCGGCACCTGTGGCTCATCGAGTAGGGCGCCGGCCCCATATACCGAAGGTGGTGGGTTCAAACCCTGCCTCGGCTGAATTGCAAAACAGAAAAATAGCCAGGTGTGGTGGCGGGCGCCTGTAGTCCCAGCTACTCGGGAGGCTGAGGCAACAGAATCGCCTAAGCCCAGGAGTTGGAGGTTGCTGTGAGCAGTGTGATGCCACGGCACTCTACCGAAGGCGATAAAGTGAGACTCTGTCTCTACAAAAAAAAAAAAAACTTAAGACTGTTTTTGGCCAAGTGTGGTGGCTCACACATGTAATCCTAGCAGGAGGCTGAGGCAGGTGGATTGTTTGAGCTCAGGAGTTTGGGACCAGCCTGATCAAGAGCAAGACTCTGTCTCTACTAAAAGTAGAAAAGATAGCATAGTGCTGCACACCTGTAGTCCCAGCTACTCAGGAGGCTGAGGCAAGAGAATTGCTTGAGCCCAAGAGTTTAAGGTTGCTGTGAGCTATGATGCCATGACACTCTACCAAGAGTGGCAAAATGAGACTCTGTCTCAAAAATTAAAAAAAAAAAAAAACTGGAATGGATGAGCCTATTACTTGGCTCAAGCCTTAGACTCCAGCAGGTATGAGACAAACTGGGGCAAAACCCAGAGAGATAATGATCAATTTATTTATTTTCATACAAAGTGCCAAAAAGACAAAATTAAGCAAAACACTGCTTTATGATAATAGAGCCACAAAAAATACCTATAAAATTAAGGATGATAGTCACCTCTGGGGAAAGGAGGGAAACAAAGTCAGGGTGGAGTTTAATTATTAGTAACACATAAAAATGTACATTCTTTCCTAAGCATGAAATAAATCATAACCAAAATATAAAAGTTATTTCAGCTTTAAAAGAGATAATTTTCAAATACCATGTCTATATTTTGCCATGTATTCTAACCATCTCATCACTTCTTACTTCACAGTCTTAGTTCAGGACAGACTTGTAGTCCTTTTTATAGGGTGTCTATTGATATTTACATTGATCTTCTTTTCAGCAATGAATGAGTGGCAAAAGATTGGGAACATGCTCAGTATCTATTTAGAGAGAACTGGTGACATACATGTCCATCATCTTTTATACCTTTATGAAAATTAGGGAAGGCACCCACCGATGTGAAAAAAGGTACAAAATTTATTTTTAAGTGAACAAAAATCAGAGTATTTATTTTGTTGCAAACCATGTTGCTTTTGCCTTTTATATCAAAGGAACAATTATGTAGTTTAAGTTACTTCTTTTTACATAAATACTGAGAACATGTTAAGAAATACAGTAATTCCTGGGTATCCTTAGGGAATTGGTTTCAAGATCTCTGGTGGATAGCAAAATCCACAAATGCTCAAGTCCCTGATATAAAATTGTATAGCATTTGTATAAAAATTATGCATATTATTCTACTTTAAATCATCTCTAGATTATTTATAATGTTTAATATAAAGTAAATGCTACATAAATAATGTTATACCATATTTTTCAGGAAATAATGCCAAAGAAATAAGTCTGTACATGTTTACTACAAATATAATTTTTTTCAAATATTTTTGATCTTCAGTTGGTTGAATCCATGGATGTGGAACCCAAACATACAGAGGGCTGAGTATAATAAATCACTACCTTAGGAATCTTGACATAAGTAGATACAAATGCTAAATGATTTGGTAAAAGTCAGAGCCTTTATGTATGATTCCTTTTTCCTTTTTTCCTTGAGACAGAGTCTTACTTTGTCACCCTCAGTTAGGTGCTCTGGCATCCATAGCTCACAACATCCTCAAACTCTTGGGCTCAAGAGAGCCTCCTGCCTTAGCTTTCTGAATAGCTAGGACTACAGGTACCTACCACAACTTCCTGCTATTTTTAGAGATTGTGTCTTGCTCTTGCTTAGGTTGATCTCGAACCCCTGAGCTCAGGCAATCCACCTGCCTTGGCTTTCCAGAGTGTTAGGATTATAGGCATGAGCCACCATACCTGGCCTTCATGCATGATTTCTAAAGCCCAGCCTGAGTTTTTGAATTTCTACATTCACTATAAACAATTAATGATAGATAAAAAATTGTTAGGGATGGGTAGGAAACAGGCTAAGAAGGAAAAGAAAAGCAGACAATTGCTGAGAAAGAAAAGTGGGTAAGTGCTAAGACAGAGGAAACAATTCCTTAGCTTAGACATGAGCAGGATAAGGAAGATAGACTATTCTGGGCTACTAAGAAATCAAAAGTAGCCACAATTGTGGTTAGAAAGTTTTGAAATTCAGGTACCGTTTAACTCCTAAGACCCCCACAGAAGGATGGATCAATAAGAACTTTTTGAAAAAGTTAGTATCCCATGATTAATCAATGTCCTGTTAATATCTTGGAGACTTTCCAAAGGTGAAGTTAATTAAGAATAATGTGGAATCATCTTGATCAAGGCCTTAGATGAAAGAAATGCATAAACATGAGTTAGGAAATGCATAAACATTAGTAAGTAGAGCAAAGCTAGGAATTGGGGAATAAATACATGAAAAAAAGTTTGTAAGGGGTCCTTTCTTATTTTTGAGGAAGAAACCCATACCTTCCTTTCAGGTGTGTTCTATTTGCTTATAAACTTAAGTATGTTCTATATGCTTAAAAGAATTAAACTTTTGTGTTAAATTGCCACTGCCTCCTGACTTCCTCTTTTTGCAACAGCTCTGCTTTTGCTGCTTAGTTTCCTTTTTTTTGTGCTGGCCAAATCAAAATGCTTTTGGATTCTGGGGACCACTTGCTGGTGGCACCCAGAGAAAGCCCGGGCGATAGCCTCCTGACAATTATATTAACCATATTTTATTTTTAATAGTTTATACATCACCTTGGTGCCTGTGGCTCAACGGGCTAAGGCGCCAGCCACGTACACCTGAGCTGGTGGGTTCAAATCCAACCTGGGCCCACCAAACAACAATGATGGCTGCAACCAAAAAATAGCCGGGCGTTGTGGCTGGCACCTGTGGTCCCAGCTGCTTGGGAGGCAGAGGCAGGAGACTCGCTTGAGCCCAGGGATTGGAGGTTGCTGTGAGCTGTGATGCCACAGCACTCCTCTATCCAGGGTGACAGCTTGAGTCTCTGTCTCAAAAAAAAAAATAGTTTATACATCAAAAACACATAACATGTTTTTGCATACCATAAAAGTGATATTTTTCAATTTTCTTTGTGAGCAACATAACAGTTGAGATTGCAGAACATATACTGATGTAGGCAGAATATTTAATGCATTATGATGGCATGACAGCCTGAGGAGCTCTAGAGAAACATGATCATTATTTTAAAAGAACCATTTAAAGCCTCTGAAAATTATCCATAAGGCAAACATCAAGGGAGGAACATCTATTTAACACCATCTCTGGAAGTTCTGTGAGGATGTTAAGTCTATGGTGTTTCAGTACTAATTGCTTCCTTCCTCATGATCTCAGCTTAGTGAGGGGAACACTCCAGACCAGGCAGTACAGCCAAGAATACAAGCTTCTCTGTCCCCCAGAAAAACCAGAGAACTTTTTCTAAGAAGAGTTTGACTTTAACATTTTTCACCCTACCTCTCGCTACCCTCTACTGAGGTTAATCCTATATGGGTATGCTTAAATGGTAGGAATATGGTTCTGAAGTCATGCCTGCTAATGGAATGGAAGGTCTACTGTGAGCATGGTGTGTTTAGAATATGGCCACACTGATCAGTTTCATCCCAGGAGGTGGTAGATTCATGACAGGAGACACAGGCTGCTGTCTCTCCCCTCTAACGAACACTCAGTTCTTAAAAAGAAAAAAAAATTACTCTGGAAGCAACTTGCCACTGTACCTACCTAAGTTTCAGAACCCTATCAGAGAGATTTTTCTATGAGAGCAAGAAGTTGTAGAACAGACAACTCTTCATCTCTTGCCACAGAAATTAATTTCAATTGAAACAGATCATGTGAAATCCAAGACAAAGGGTGCTTTCACTAAATGTGAAAATCAAGTAGCAAGAGATGGATTTAATGAAGAGACAGTGTAGATTGTAGGTCAACTACTTGGTAATAAAGAACCACTGTTTGGGGGAGCCCCTTCAGGGACGAAGAAATATCAAACAATAATATTAGGTAGCATTCTTATAAAGAAATTGCGGGGTGGGGTCGGGTGGGAGGCAGTGCCTATGGCTCAGTGAGTAGGGCACCAGCCCCATATACCGAGGGTGGCGGGTTCAAACCCGGCCCCGGCCCAACTGCAACAAAAAATAGCTGGGCATTCTGGTGGCTGCCTGTAGTCCCAGCTACTCACGAGGCTGAGGCAAGAGAATCGCCTAAGCCCAAGAGTTGGAGGTTGCTGTGAGTGTGTGACACCACAGCACTCTACTGAGGGTGATAAAGTGAGACAGGGTTTCACTTAAAAAAAGAAAAAAGAAAGAAATTGTGGGGAAGAAATCCTCAGGACTCTGACAAAAGTACAGCTATTGTGACAGGTAGAGAAAGAAAACAGGCCAGAACCAAATTGCATGATCACAGCAACCCCTTTCCCATACTCCTGTAAATCCTCACGACCCTGAGAAGGGTCTAGCCATCCTGAGAGGACAGCTAGTGATAGAAAGCAGGCCAGAGACCAAATGGCATGGTCACAGCAACCCCCTCACCACCCTCCTGAAATGCTTTAGGACTGGTGTTCCTGGAAGGCATCAGAATCTCCTACCCTGTCCTGCTTGGAGATAAGGCCTTCGTGCAAGATTAATACCTTTTGTGGAAGGCAATAATTCTAAAATCAGTCTTGGACACAGCATCTTTCACTTTGCAGGAAAGATGACTTCCTTCACTTCTCATGACTGCCTCCTACATTCCAACTACACTAATAAAATTCTCTTGAAACTGTGTGAGTCAAACTGGACTGACTTCTGGTCAGACTCCATCCTACTCCTTTAAAATAAAGCCTCTCCTTCATCCCTGGACTGGCCTCCTCTCTTTGTGGACTCCTTGTAGGTCCCCAGACTATCCCTAAACCTCTCAAAAAACATAACTAAGGACATAAATGAAATGATTTCACATCATTTAAAAAATAAACTATTAAAAAACAAGCCAAAACCAGTAAATAACAAGTGTTGGTGAGAATGAAGAGAAATTGGAATCATTATGCACTCTTGGTTGTGTTACTAAAAGCTTGGCACTTGTGTCTGAAGCTTCATCAGACAAACAAGGACAAGTTGATGAGGAAAAGGAAAGAGGAGTCCACCCAAGGATGCCAAATTCTGTTATCAAAAGTTTGGCACTTGTTCCCAAGGCTGCATCAGAAAAATGAAAAATGGTTGAAGAAAAAGAAAGAGGAGTTTTTATCATTTTTCTAGCAAGTGAGTAGGGTGGAGACTCTCATTTTAAAATGCCATCATCCTAATCATAAGCAGAAAAATAGAGATTTTAACGGGAGGATTTTCAGCTTCAGTTTATTTGCTGTTTAACTATATTGTGATTCATTCCATTTCCAGTGAAGACAATCCCAAGATCTCTGCCCCAGACCTCCAAGTGGAGCAAAGGACACTTCCGTGCTCCTCCCAGCCAGTGGCTTGAGGCAGGAATGCAGGTTTCAATTCCCAAAGTGAGTGGGGGAGGTTTTAAAAAGAGAAAAAAAAAAATAACATTTTTACCCTTCAGGTCATTCTCTGTTACATATTTCCCACTGTTAATTTTACACTTTCATATCTATGAGAGGAAGGAGGGGCAATATAGTCATCAAATTATTTACTGCTGAATTGGGGCAATGTTTTATTCATTTTACTTACTTATTTTTTTTGAGACAGTCTCACTATGTTGCCCTGAGTAGAGTGCTATTGCGTCACAGTTCATAGCAACCTCAGGGTCTGGGGCTTAAGCAATTCTCTTGCCTCGGCCTCCCAAGTAGCTGGGACTACAGGTGCCCACCACAATGCCTGGCTATTTTTTGGTTGCAGTTGTCATTGTTGCTTGGCAGGCCCAGGCTGGATTCAAACCCGCCAGCTCTGGTATATGTGGCTGGCACTTAGCTGCTGAGCTACACGCACTGAGCCTGGGGCAATGTTTTAGAGGGAAGTTTTATACTTATATATATCTTTGCAAAGCTTTGGTAATAGATTTAGAAAAATAACAAATATAACTGATTACAGCAGTAAAAGCATAAACAACAACTATAGCCATGAATATGGCTTATTCAATATGGTTGGATAAGAAAGAAACATGGGATCTCTGAGCAGGCAGCTGTTAATCACACCCTGTCAGTGATCCAAGAACTTGGTTTTTGTAAATTTGGAAGTCATATACAGGAATATTGCATTAAATGAGGTTTAGGATGACAAACCCAGCAGCAAGACAGATCAGCCCAAATGAGAGCTCATGTAGCGAGAATAAGATGGAGTCAGTCAGGCTCCGGCTGACACAACACAGCTGATCTGGTCAGTTTAGGTTCTATGAGACTTTCATCTCGGGTCTTCCATTCTTTTTTTTTTTTTTTTTTGAGACAGAGTCTCAAGCTGTCACCCTGGATAGAGTGCTGTGGCATCACAGTTCACAGCAACCTCCAACTCCTGGGCTCAAGCGAGTCTCCTGCCTCCACCTCCCAAGTAGCTGGGACTACAGGTGCCTGCCACAATGCCCGGCCATTTTTTGGTTGCAGCCATCATTGTTGTTTGGCGGGCCCGGGCTGGATTTGAACCCACCAGCTCAGGTGTACGTGGCTGGCGCCTTAGCCCACCTGAGCCACAGGCGCCGAGCCAGGTCTTCCATTCTTGTTTTGTAAATTTTGCTCCCATCCTCAAATGTATGTCTTGAGTAGCAAAGGATAATTGATTTAGGAGATTAACTTTTGAATTGAAATATTGTGATCATGAGTTATGCTGATCATAGTTTGTTATTGTTTATGGTCTTTGCTTTGAACCTTTATGTACGAAACTGTGGTTTTGGAAACGGAAGGGCAGAACAATCTCGGAGATGCTACTCTCACTGTTCTCTCCAGAAGTTCTGGCCATATGATAATAACGCTTTTTAGACGTAATCCTCTTATCTGCATTTAGCAGATAGAGACAGGCATCCAGACCCTCTAGAAGAGGCACTAGCCTGGGGAAATCCTCAGTAAGGAGTTATCTCTCCATCCTATACACAGAACAAATAATCAAGGAAAGCTTAGCAAATATATCAACATTTTCATTTCCCCCCTCTTTTTTAAACAGATACTTTATATTGTCTAAAGGCTGGCCCCTACACTGAAGGCTTGGGTCTTCTTTTTCCATGGGATGACTATTTAGTTTGGTGTGATGGACCTAAGGTTTTACATCTGATAATTTTAATGAGGTGTGAGTTATTAGAGGTAATTCATAGGGTCTCTTCCATTTATCTGCTTCCAAACGAGGCAGGGATCTGAAAGAGTTGAATTCATGCGTAGTAGTTAGCATCTGACTCACTCATTTGACAAAATTGCTTTAGTCTGCTTTCTTTACTCATGGTTATAATATCATACTTACCTCAGGGTGCTAGAAAGGGTCTTTCATAAACGATTCTGTTGGGATTTAACTTAAACCTGCTTTTAGGGGCTGCCTTTATCCAGAGGAGGGCAAATGGCGACACCCAATCTCACTTTTTATGGGTTTCTTGCTTCAATTCCAAAATGTAAGAATTGGCTTACTTGCCGAATTGTCTCTACTACAAAGGGGTGGTCTGTTACCACTCTTGTAAAATGCTCAGGTCACCGTGGGTGTGCTTCTGGGTGCTATCAACCATGGCATGCTTGCTGATATGCTCAGTCTTTGCAGCTGACTGCCCACAGCATCCATCACCAACATGCCATTTTCCATGTGCTTGGCCTCATCCCTGGACTGCTGATGCTTATTATCTCGTTGTCCTTAGAGACCTGTTTCTGTTCTACCCTGGCATATGCTTGTTAGGAACTCAGCAAAGGCCATGCATGACTTGGGCCAGTAGCTCCTGGCAGGAGCTTATCTCAAAGTGAGTTTCTTTGGAAAGATTCTGGTAACTTAAGATGCCCCTCTTCATTCAGGTAGTACAAGCCTCTACCCAGCCTGAAAACATGTCTCCTAATACAAACCTGGGTGTCTGAGTGGAATTGCCAATCACCAAAGGTGTGTTCCCACATGTAGGGCTCCCCGTGCAGTGAGTCACTTTTCTGTTCTTGGACTGTCCTAAGCAAATAAACAGTTTATTGCAAGTGGGATATTCTCAAGTAATAACCCACCAAATCCATTAAGAGGCATCATGCTCCTAATGTGTGCATTCATGCAGGTGCCCCAGTAGAGGCTGAACCAAGGCCTCAGGCAGGAGAATGAGTTCGTGACAATCCTGTCTCCATTTAAATATGCCATTGCACATTGTGAAACTTAATCTTTAGTTTTACAGAGGTTCTAAATCTAGCCAGGATATCAAGGCTCTGAGGAACTAATAATCTCCAGCAGTTTCCTTAGCACAGCAGTTCTCAACCTTCCTAATGCTGCAACCCTTTAATACAGTTTCTCATGTTGTGGTGACCCCCAACTGTAAAATTATTTTTGTTGCTACTTCATAACTGTAATTTTGCTACTGTTCTGAATCTGATATGCAGGATGTATTTTCATTGTTACAAATTGAACATAATTAAAGCATAGTGATTAATCACAAAAACAATATGTAATTATATATTGTAAAATATTTATTTCTAATTACAAATAAATGAAATTTTGTCTTGAAGCATGGTGTAGCATGGGTAACAGTCTTAATATAACAATAGTAAACTACATTGCTGCATTTTACCACAGTATGCGTAAAAAGCATCCTAATCCTTTCGTCTGGTTCAATGTCCTGTTCCTCAAAGAAAACAGATAAGGCAGGCAACATGTAAATTTTATTTTCATCATTTTTTTTGCCAAAGCTGAAGTTTCATTTGGAATGATCAGATTTTTTCAGACAAATTGAGGCATGTTGCATTTGGTCCTTGCAGTGATAAATTTAACTCATTCAAGAGGGCAAAGATGTCAACCAAGTAAGCTATTTTCTGCAGTTCACTTTTATCACTGAAAAGTGCTTCGAACTGCGGTCTTGCTTTCTGATTCAAAAACATTTTGAGTTCATCATGAAGCTTAAAAACACATTTTAAAACTTTTCCTCATGAAAGCTTTCTCACTTCAGTGTGAAATAGCAGAGCATTATTAGGGGCATCCAACTCATTGCACAGTTGCGAAAACAGTCGACTCTTTAAAGTGCTCACCTTTACAAAATTGACAGAACTTATGACGCTTTTCATTACTTCTTGTAACTCTTGTGGCAGCGTCTTCGTTGCTAATATTTGCCAATGAATTATAAAGTGAGTTCCAATGACTTTTGGTGACTCATTCAGTACCAAATGTTGAAATCCAGATCGACATCCTAGCATACCTGGAGCACCATCTGTGCAAACACCACAAACCTTTTCCCAAGAGATCTTATGCTCTTTCAGAAATGAACCAACTGTGTCAAATACATCACGTGCAGTAGTTGTCATTTCAAGAGGTTTGCAAAAATGAAACTCACCTTTAAAGTCGCCATCGTTAATATATCTCATGTAAACCAGTAACTGTGAACAGTTTGCAACATCTGTAGATTCATCAACCTGGATACTAAATATTGGAAGTAGAGCAGATTTAATTTCCTGGATTACCTGATCAAGAATATCAGCACACCTGTCATCTATTCTTCTGCGGACAGTGTCGTTGGATAAGGAAATTGCACTCAATTTCATAACAAATTCTTCTCTAATTATAACTCAAACAATGGCTTTGACCCCTGGCAGCAGTAAATCCTCAGCAGTGGTGTGAGGTTTCATAGCTCTGGCGATTCTGAGTGCCACCAAATATGAAGCTTTAACAGCTGCTACATTTTGTTTGTGGTACTTGCCACCAGTGTCAAGTCTGCTTTCTTGAGTTCATCAGCTTTGCTTCTAAAGTAGTTGATATCCTTTCCAGCAAAGCTCAGATGCTTGCTATCAAAATGGCATTTTAGTTGTTTGGCTTCATAGATGCGGCTGATAGAACTTTACAACAAATAACACATTGCAGTTTCTCAACTCCTGCTGTAATTATTGAGGTAAAATCATACTGTAAAAAATCCTCACTATATTTTCTTTTCTTAATCTTCTTCTCTACATGATCCATTGTCATGGGATGGTTTACTAATGAAAATAATATATAACAATAGCTTTAATAATACAAAAGATGATACATGGCATAGTCCAGTCAATACAGTTCATTAAAGTTTCCTATGATTTGGGTGCTGCTGGAGTCAAGATGGAGGAATATGCCCGGGAACCTTGCCCCTGGCGAATAGTGGATGACTGTGGTGGGGCCTTTACGATGGGTACCATTGGTGGTGGTATCTTTCAAGCAATCAAAGGTTTTCAAAATTCTCCAGTGGGAGTAAACCACAGACTACGAGGGAGTTTGACAGCTATTAAAACCAGAGCTCCACAATTGGGAGGTAGCTTTGCTGTTTG